>JAHQIW010006381.1:0-30084 GCA_019055375.1 Parelaphostrongylus tenuis
TTCGTAGTGCGAGCGTATTGCGCTGGGGTTGAGTGGGACCTGGGGTACATTCTCGACTTACGGCGGGGATGGCCCTTCAACCCTCGTGTTTGTTCAACGAAGTCAGGAGTCCTGTCGAGTTACGAGGGACACCTCAGGAGTCTCTTCGAGGCTTGGCAGGGCAAAAGGGACGCTTCTCGAGGTGAGTCGGGAGACCCAGGGTCCCTTTCCAGTAGCCACAGGGATACTGGGATTCCTGTCAATGTTCAAGAGGAGTCAGGCTCCGTCAAATTTTGAAGCAGTGAGCTCTGCGTGCCTCTCGAGGTGTCAGAGGCATGTGAGGCATTCCGTCGAAAGGAGTCGGGGACCTAGGGCTTTCTCTAGGGACTCCACAGGTGGTGCAGACATCCCTTCACCTTGTGAGATGAAAGACTAGACTGTATTCAAGCCACTGCAAGGAAACCCGGCCTCCTTTCGAGTCAGGGCTTCTCGGTGTATATGCCCATTGAGGCAGCAATCTCAGGGTCCCTCCCTCATACCTATTGCTGAGAGAAGCCTCCTCTTGAGGGGCTTGTGGAAAGGTGGCCTACGTCTTGAGTCTAAGCCAGGGAATCAGCTCTCATCTCGAGGCAATTTGGGGTACACGGAGCAGTCCTCGAGTTGCTCTGCTGAACTTGGTACTCGTCTAGACTTGGCCCGTTGTTCTCGGGAACCTCTGGAGTTGCCTAAAGGGAGTCAAGCCTCAGGTCGTGTTTGATGGGGAACTGGGGATGGCTCTGGAGTCAATGCAGGGGAAGCGGGCCTCATCTCGAGTTGATTTGGGGCCCATGGAGCTCCTTCGCGATGCTGGTGTGACCTCAGGGTCCCTCTCTACTTGTGACAGTGTTTTTGCGGACTGTCTCGACATCCATCAAGCAAGTCGAGGCTCCTGACATGTTTCAGGGGGCTCACGGAATTGCTCTGCATGCAGTGCAGGGGAATCGGGCCTCATCTCGCTTGGAGGGGGAAGTCTCATGGTTTTTCTCGAGTTGCGGCGGGGACCTGGGGTACATTCTCGACTTACGGCGGGGATGGCCCTTCAACCCTCGTGTTTGTTCAACGAAGTCAGGAGTCCTGTCGAGTTACGAGGGACACCTCAGGAGTCTCTTCGAGGCTTGGCAGGGCAAAAGGGACGCTTCTCGAGGTGAGTCGGGAGACCCAGGGTCCCTTTCCAGTAGCCACAGGGATACTGGGATTCCTGTCAATGTTCAAGAGGAGTCAGGCTCCGTCAAATTTTGAAGCAGTGAGCTCTGCGTGCCTCTCGGGGTGTCAGAGGCATGTGAGGCATTCCGTCGAAAGGAGTCGGGGACCTAGGGCTTTCTCTAGGGACTCCACAGGTGGTGCAGACATCCCTTCACCTTGTGAGATGAAAGACTAGACTGTATTCAAGCCACTGCAAGGAAACCCGGCCTCCTTTCGAGTCAGGGCTTCTCGGTGTATATGCCCATTGAGGCAGCAATCTCAGGGTCCCTCCCTCATACCTATTGCTGAGAGAAGCCTCCTCTTGAGGGGCTTGTGGAAAGGTGGCCTACGTCTTGAGTCTAAGCCAGGGAATCAGCTCTCATCTCGAGGCAATTTGGGGTACACGGAGCAGTCCTCGAGTTGCTCTGCTGAACTTGGTACTCCTCTAGACTTGGCCCGTTGTTCTCCGGGAACCTCTGGAGTTGCCTAAAGGGAGTCAAGCCTCAGGTCGTGTTTGATGGGGAACTGGGGATGGCTCTGGAGTCAATGCAGGGGAAGCGGGCCTCATCTCGAGTTGATTTGGGGCCCATGGAGCTCCTTCGCGATGCTGGTGTGACCTCAGGGTCCCTCTCTACTTGTGACAGTGTTTTTGCGGACTGTCTCGACATCCATCAAGCAAGTCGAGGCTCCTGACATGTTTCAGGGGGCTCACGGAATTGCTCTGCATGCAGTGCAGGGGAATCGGGCCTCATCTCGCTTGGAGGGGGAAGTCTCATTGTTTTTTCTCGAGTTGCGGCGGGGACCTGGGGTACATTCTCGACTTACGGCGGGGATGGCCCTTCAACCCTCGTGTTTGTTCAACGAAGTCAGGAGTCCTGTCGAGTTACGAGGGACACCTCAGGAGTCTCTTCGAGGCTTGGCAGGGCAAAAGGGACGCTTCTCGAGGTGAGTCGGGAGACCCAGGGTCCCTTTCCAGTAGCCACAGGGATACTGGGATTCCTGTCAATGTTCAAGAGGAGTCAGGCTCCGTCAAATTTTGAAGCAGTGAGCTCTGCGTGCCTCTCGAGGTGTCAGAGGCATGTGAGGCATTCCGTCGAAAGGAGTCGGGGACCTAGGGCTTTCTCTAGGGACTCCACAGGTGGTGCAGACATCCCTTCACCTTGTGAGATGAAAGACTAGACTGTATTCAAGCCACTGCAAGGAAACCCGGCCTCCTTTCGAGTCAGGGCTTCTCGGTGTATATGCCCATTGAGGCAGCAATCTCAGGGTCCCTCCCTCATACCTATTGCTGAGAGAAGCCTCCTCTTGAGGGGCTTGTGGAAAGGTGGCCTACGTCTTGAGTCTAAGCCAGGGAATCAGCTCTCATCTCGAGGCAATTTGGGGTACACGGAGCAGTCCTCGAGTTGCTCTGCTGAACTTGGTACTCGTCTAGACTTGGCCCGTTGTTCTCGGGGAACCTCTGGAGTTGCCTAAAGGGAGTCAAGCCTCAGGTCGTGTTTGATGGGGAACGGGGGATGGCTCTGGAGTCAATGCAGGGGAAGCGGGCCTCATCTCGAGTTGATTTGGGGCCCATGGAGCTCCTTCGCAATGCTGGTGTGACCTCAGGGTCCCTCTCTACTTGTGACAGTGTTTTTGCGGACTGTCTCGACATCCATCAAGCAAGTCGAGGCTCCTGACATGTTTCAGGGGGCTCACGGAATTGCTCTGCATGCAGTGCAGGGGAATCGGGCCTCATCTCGCTTGGAGGGGGAAGTCTCATGGTTTTTCTCGAGTTGCGGCGGGGACCTGGGGTACATTCTCGACTTACGGCGGGGATGGCCCTTCAACCCTCGTGTTTGTTCAACGAAGTCAGGACTCCTGTCGAGTTACGAGGGACACCTCAGGAGTCTCTTCGAGGCTTGGCAGGGCAAAAGGGACGCTTCTCGAGGTGAGTCGGGAGACCCAGGGTCCCTTTCCAGTAGCCACAGGGATACTGGGATTCCTGTCAATGTTCAAGAGGAGTCAGGCTCCGTCAAATTTTGAAGCAGTGAGCTCTGCGTGCCTCTCGGGTGTCAGAGGCATGTGAGGCATTCCGTCGAAAGGAGTCGGGGACCTAGGGCTTTCTCTAGGGACTCCACAGGTGGTGCAGACATCCCTTCACCTTGTGAGATGAAAGACTAGACTGTATTCAAGCCACTGCAAGGAAACCCGGCCTCCTTTCGAGTCAGGGCTTCTCGGTGTATATGCCCATTGAGGCAGCAATCTCAGGGTCCCTCCCTCATACCTATTGCTGAGAGAAGCCTCCTCTTGAGGGGCTTGTGGAAAGGTGGCCTACGTCTTGAGTCTAAGCCAGGGAATCAGCTCTCATCTCGAGGCAATTTGGGGTACACGGAGCAGTCCTCGAGTTGCTCTGCTGAACTTGGTACTCGTCTAGACTTGGCCCGTTGTTCTCCGGGAACCTCTGGAGTTGCCTAAAGGGAGTCAAGCCTCAGGTCGTGTTTGATGGGGAACGGGGGATGGCTCTGGAGTCAATGCAGGGGAAGCGGGCCTCATCTCGAGTTGATTTGGGGCCCATGGAGCTCCTTCGCGATGCTGGTGTGACCTCAGGGTCCCTCTCTACTTGTGACAGTGTTTTTGCGGACTGTCTCGACATCCATCAAGCAAGTCGAGGCTCCTGACATGTTTCAGGGGGCTCACGGAATTGCTCTGCATGCAGTGCAGGGGAATCGGGCCTCATCTCGCTTGGAGGGGGAAGTCTCATGGTTTTTCTCGAGTTGCGGCGGGGCTTGGGTCCATTCCTCGACTTACGGCGGGATGGCCCCTCAAACCAGCGTGTTTGTTCAACGAAGTCAGGACTCCGTCGAGTAACGAGGGCACCTCAGGAGTCTCTCTTGTATGCTTGCGCTCAGGGCAATAAAAGAAAAAAGAAGAAAGGGAGGACAGAACAAAGGAAGGGAGAGGAGGGAGAGAATGGGGAGGGAAGATACGAATCTAAAAAGAGATATTCAGAGTCTCGGAATAAGTTCTAATCTTATCACAATCGTAAATCAAAATAGACTACTCTGAAATCGCACTAATTTGATTGCGATCGGGTCCTGGATCCAGGCGTGTGTGTGCTCTTATACCATGGGAGATGAGTGTGGGGGTTAACGGCAATACAATACCTAAATTATTAAATTCGGCGTGTGAATATGGTTACAAGATTTGCTCAAAATATATTGAGAAAGGATCAATCAAAAGACTTCGATTGAACTGTCAAAGCTGGTATATAACGATTGATTTTCGGCCACAGAGACATGGTACGGGGAATTCTAATATAACTGTATAAGCGATGCCAAAAGAGCATATGTGTTGTGGTGAGTTCAAATAATGTCGATCTTTGATTTTATTTCTGTGACTAGAAGCAAATTGTTTGTAAGGAGGGGCGGAGGGGGGGAGGGGAGTCATGGGAAAAATGAGTGGTTTGTGCTTGTGTCGTGTGGAATGACTCACTTTAATTGGGGGGGGGGTGGATAACACATGAACCTTAATACTATTTCGATTTTTTTTGATCTCGCATCGTGGTCATCCAAGATCACTGTCGCCCTCGCGGTGTAGATCCTTGATTTTGTTGGGGGCCGGTGTAGATTTCGGTTCTTAGGCACTGAAGCGGAGCTCTGTAGTATACATACCTTCACTCTCATTGATGTTTTTGTGTAGCATGTCTCGCTATGAAATGTGTGGTCTCGGTTTGGTAAAATTAGATGCTCTTAGATTCCTCTGCGTGATGTATGACACACATCGATTATGTTTGGTGTGTCAGTTTTGAGTCATTTCGACTCCTGGTTAATCTTACTCTGTGCGTGGTCCGCGGGATGGCCGTTTGTCCGAGTTGACTGAGTGAGCGGGTAGGCTCGAGCAATCTTCCTGCATTGGTCACTGTAAAACACAATAACATAAAAAAACAACAAAGGATTAATCGCTTTGCAAGATTGAGCCCAGTGGGGTCCTCTCTTTTGCTCTAAGAAAAAGGGAGAAGGAGGAGGACAGATTTCCGCTGACGATCATATCTTTCTTCCATCGCCGCTCTTCGTGAAGCAATCGACCACGGGTCAGTGTGCTTCCTTTCTATGTGCGGTCTTGACGTCCTCCGAGGAAGCTCCAGATCGGTAACGGCTCTCGTCCATCGGTGTCTTTGAAGCGCATACGTGTACCGGCCCACCTTTATTTTCGTAATCGTCCATAGGCGTGTAGAACCGCGTCCTTCGCCGTTTGATTTTTCGTCTCGTGTACGTAGGTTTGCGTGAGTGAAGTTCTCAGGATACATATGTGAGTCTCATTTCTTTAAGGTGGTCGTGTATTTATATACGATGTGATTCATTCTCTCTTCTAGCATCTGTGAATACCTTTTCGAACGGCGCGTGTCTGATAACGTGCAAGGTTACATCTTATCATCCTGCTTACGTAGGCAGGGGGGGGGGGGGGGGGGGGACCAGTTGTCATTGTGCTGCATACGTTAGGGTCAGGGTATTAGTGCTCGAGTCGAAAGGTGGGCACGAGTCGATTAGATATTTTCTTGGTGTTTCCTTCTTTCCTAATATTCTTCGGATGCTCTTAACAGTTCCCCAAGCCATCGTTTTTCGCCTCTGCGTCCTTCGCAACGGGCTTGGTTGGCTGTGGATCTCCGTCATCATTTGTTGTCTCTTCATCGACCTCATCGGTGTACTAGACTATACAACTGGGAGCATTCGTGCGACTCTTTCGTTGCCGTGTTGAAGCGTGGTAATGGGTCAGTTAATAAACCCATTCAGTCTCATGTGAACCTATTTTGTTTTCTGTGGTGTGTGGGTTGGTGTTGCTAGATTTTCAGTTGTGTGTCAGACCGATCCTTTCCACATGGCGTTTATCGAAATCAGTCAACATTCGTTCTGCTTGGCTGGTGTTTGGTGTTATGAGAAACGAATTCGTCAGCAAAGCGAAGATGGTTTTTAATTGTCCGACCGCTCGCGTGTGTAGGTGTGTTCTACCGTATCTCCATTAGTCGTCCCCATTCCTTAATGTTCGCATGACGTTTTGCAGGGTGGCATGTGAATAGTTTGTTGGCGATATTGTATCGCCTTGTGTCGAACCCCGCTTCTTACGTGCACATGGTGTATATTGTTTGTTAGTCTATGGAGATTATTTTCTTTAGGTCGTGAAACGTTCGTTTAAAGGGACGGCAGTAATCCACGTAACATAGAATCAACTCGAACGGCAACATTAATTGTCAACTGCGGCACTCTCTGTGACTTATTCGTCCACTCTGATGAAGAAAGTGTTTCGTGACTATGTGGGTCTCATGATAACAACGCTTATTCCCACGCGCCTACTTAGTGAGCGGTCCGCAGTTGCTCGTGTTAGGAGGTCTCACTCGATCTACTTCGGTGGGTAGTCCCGCTCTACTGTGTATATAGTCTGTTGACTCCGCGTCGTGTGTGATCGTTGCTAAGATAGCGCGGTGCGTGGAGAACGCATACAGTTCTAGCAGTCGTGGTCTGTGGTGTGTCTGATGGTGACCTTCTCTTATAGTGTGGCTGCGATGTATGTAAGGCGTCCGCTTATATACTATTTGATAGGACTATAGTATTCGTTCCATCTATACTAGTTTCCTCTGATATTTTGTGTGTCCGGCTCGTCGAGTGTTGCGGTCGAGTGTTTTCATATACACGTGCTCGGGTGTAAGGCTGTGGAGGTGGCACATGGGTACAAGGGGCGGTGGTGGGTGTCGAGTGGGTAGGTATTCCTGGGTCAATTGTCCCATGGAGGGTGTTGGAGGGCTCGCAAGGCGGTGTACTCTGTTACAGGTGTTCACTTTTTTTGTGTTATTACCGACAATATTCACGTTTGTATCACAGCTTGTCTTTTGGTACTTTCCCTATCCTGAGATATATTATTATTTTAACCCTACGTGTTGAGACACAGTGTGTAACGAGGCGTTATTCTTTGGATGTTTTTACAGTCTGGTTGGTTTTGATGCAAGCTTCCCCATCTACGATTGTAGTAGAATAGGTCATTTTAGGATGCGCAAGGAACTTTTGTGGTCAGCTTGTCACCATCTATCGCCTATGGGGTTATGTCCTCATCCTAGTTCATTTCCGCAGCTCGGGCTTAAAGCGGACCTTTCAGCTTAAAGTAGCTCCAATAACTGCTGTGCGCGTGCTCCATCATCTCGTGAGTGCGCGCTGCGCCGATCGAACAATAGACGTTCTCGAAAAGTTCATATTCAGTTTTAGAGTGGACAACAAACCCGTTGTGGATTTGTTTGCTGTCTCGGTCTCACTCGTGTGCGTTCTTATATAAAGCCTCGTTCTTGATCCGACAGTTTTGGTCCAGATACTCGAGTGTTTGAGCCTCATGCGATAGTGTTTATCCTAAAATTCGTGGACTGAACATTAATCACATCGCACACAATCCCCGCCCCCGTATGTGAGCTAAATCCTTTTAGACTGTTGTTGGTCAACAAGGCAGATATGTGCACAGTGATGATCAATTTTTATTACCATTTGCTACGGCACCTCCAGAGACGTGAGTTATAGCTATGTTGCACTATATAAATCTTAAGTTTTTGTGTAACTATGATTTGTTGCTAATTTTTCAAGACTTTTCGTATTTATCACTAATGAAAGCGTGTGTGTGCTGACTAGATTCGAATAGTCTTCGCGCTTTTCCTTTTCAGTATAACAGGATTGTTAAAATATCAGATTTAAAATCAAGTTAGCAGGCACAGCAATCGATGATCTTTTTCTACGTTAATTCTTTATATCATGTCATTAAAGCCGCTCCCACTTCTATCTAATCCTCCTCTAAAGCGTTCCCTTTATCCATGTAGGTTTCTTAACTATCCAGTATACCTAACCTCTTGTTTCTAATTTACCTGACATCATATCTACGTGTGGTATCAATAATTGATAACAATGTCATCATGTACTTCTGTTTTCTGGTACCTATACTCCCGCAGGCTAGTTAATCAGTCCTATTTTTTATTACTGGCTGAAGAGACTGCTCAACACACAAAGGTACATTTGGTCTTTTGTCTTGATCGTCGGAGTGTTCTAGCGCTACAGCAAACATCATGTTCAGTTTTAGTAACTTTCTGCTTTTAGTTTGCTAATCTCTTCCCTGTGTGTGCTCGTCCTATGATCATTACGCCTAGTGAGCACAATTTGAATGAATTGCTACCCTGACAGCGCTCTGCAAGCAGCGTGTATAAATGAATGATTATATACTGATAATGATATGTGTGATGTGCGTTGGTTCCGATTTCTTAAGGAAGGGTATAGAAGAAAGATATGATGCTCAGCGAACCCCTAGAGCCAAGGCGGAACCACTGCGCTACTCTTGCACTTGATAGGAAAAATGAAAGTGTACCTGGCACCCGTTCGAGTCACTCGATGATCAACGGGACGACAGGTGATACAGGTGAATGATGTGTGTATTCGACGGTGCTCATGCTCGCCTATTCCACATTCTCAAAAATCACATCGAGCATCTTCTTGAGCCTTTTCATATACCTCGTCACATTTTAAACTTTTGCCAAACATGCTCTATATATTCTCTCCACTTGATCCAAAAAATGTCGCCAAGTAAAGACTAATAACGAAACAGAACCACTATATTCATTCAAAGTTTCTCTAATCAATGCACGTGGAATCGATTTATTAAATTGTATTATTCATTGCGTATTTCTTTGATATCAGTAGGGCCGCATAAACATCATTTAATAAGATCTTCCAATCGACAATGTCCGAGACCCCGCTTGAAAATTATATAGTCTGAGAAAATGTTCTAGACCTTCCAAGGAATTCTGCCATAAATTTTTTTCCGAGATGAGCAAGTCGTTTTCATATTGATTAATAAATAAGACATTATTTTTGTATTACATAATATTATTAATATTATATATTATGTTATATTATAGTACTAATAATATAGTAAATTATTCTATATTATCATTAATGAGTAATATTGTGCTGGGATCCGCACAACTAGTGAAGACGCACCATCTAAGTATCTAGGTATCAAGTCCTCCAATTAAGTTACCGAAAATGATCCGAAAATTCAAAAATTTGTTTTCCAAGTAATCGAAGTATCAAATAACATTAACAGAAGACGTCTTCGTCTGCTTGGATGCAATTCTGCCAAAGCTCCGGCAACATATCAATTCCGCACTCATGAAACACACTCATTATTCCTCGATGCAAGCCAATCAGTAAATTCTCGACGCAAATGATTGATCGTCCCGAAAGCGTTTTTCTTATCCAACCAGTGCTCCAATGATCTGAAGAGATGGAAATTGAATCGGAGACAGATCTGGCGAATACGGCGTATGATCCAAGTGTTCCCAATCCTAAATCGGTCAACTTCTGCCTTGTTTTCTTGGCAAGATGTGGCTTTGCACTGTCTTGAAGCGAAGATGACTCGGCGACGGCGGTGACGTGGAATTGCTTGATTGCAACGGTCCCAGTTGCTAAATATCGCTCAGAGTTGCAGGGTCTATGCGGCTTGCAACAAGTCCCAATGAATCGGTCCACTTCGATCCCAGAAAATGATCAACATTGTTTTTGGTGCAAATCGATTTGGTCTCAGTGTTGCTCTTCCTTGCTGACCTAGTGACAACCACTGATTTGGACAACGCTGGATCTTGAAGGAGATCCTTTTGCCATCAACGGCGACAGTTCCGTTTAAAAACGAAGAGCGGCAAAGACGAGCGAACTTGCGCAGTTTGCTTTCTCTTGTTCTTCTGAGCTTGTGTGAGACTGTGCGAAATCGACCTGCCCTTGCGCCATTTCTTGCTTGCAGTAGCAAAGCAGTAAGTTGCGAATAACTTCTTGTGAAGGCTCCATTGTTGGACAAGTATGTGTAAAAAATATATCAAACGATGCGCAAGAAAATTCAGCGCAAAATAGGCAAATGAAAAAATTTGCTCTTGTGATTTTTACTTTCAGGATCAAGTTCGGAAACATAGTTGGAGATTTAATAAGTAGATAAGAATATTGTTAAACATTGGAACTGATGAGACTTGCGAAAATGCCGAAACGTATATATATCACAAGATATGTCTTACCAAACTTTTGAAAGGCTCAAAACATTTCACCAGACTAAAGTGTTTACGGATTTTTTTGTTCTGTTTTTTCTCCTTTCTGTTTTTTCCTCTGCATTTTCCTTATCGTCATCCTTATTCGTTCCTATCAATGCGGCTGATATTCTAACGTTGGTTCAACGGTGCTCGATGAAAATAATTTGCTCATTTGAAAAAAAGTTTATACCGACGATTAAAAGGGTTCATTGATGTAACTAATTCATTTTTTACTTACAACCTCTTTCTCTAATCTATACTCTTCAAGAAACTGCGAGTCATACTTTAACATGAGGGTGGGAGTTTCTTCGGTTTATTTCCGTTCGGTAGCACGTAACTATAAACCAATCCCTTTCGTTGAACAAGTATTTTTCATAAAAGTATTAGTAGCAGTTCGAAAGCTTGAATCTCTGACTAGTGCATTATGTAGCCTTCTGTAAAATTCAAGATGTATGTATGTTTTGCGTCGACCGCGCAATTGAACTTTGCTTCGCTGTAAGCACGAAAAACACACAAAGATGTAGAGGAAATCTTCTAACTCCTTGACGAACGACCTGAAATCTGGGCGCGAAAAGGGACATGGTCTCGCGACAAGCGCGGTGAGCTGTAGTCACGATGCGCAAGTATTCTTATGAAATTTCTACTTTCATTGTCACTAGAAGGATTTTTATTGCCATCAAAGAAGCTAGAAGAGAGTTCAATAAGGCTACCTAAAGTAGGAGCATTGCCGATCATCCCTTCCAGAACTCTGTGTTCCTAGGGAAAAGTCAGATGCTCACAAAAATGGGATGTCTCATTCTGTTTGTTGAAAATTTTTTATGGTGTCTTATCCATATTCATTCATTAATCAATCATATTTATCTTCTATTTTTCATCAGCCAACTTCTTGTTTTTATTCACTGCCACATATGAATAATAACCACATAATCAAGTACTTTATCAGTTTGTTCTTTTAAAGTCAAATACGATAAAAATCTTTCAGTTTTGAAACTGCTTCATCTCATGCAAGATACCCCAAAGTATGATAGTGACTGAAAATGAAAAATCGTTCAGTTGTTTGTCAAAAATGATGGCGCACTGCATACGATGCCACCTCATCAATAACTCTGAATAATTTCTTGATTCTTACTAAGCTCCTGGAGTTGGAACCTGAAAAAGGCCTTGCCCTATCGATCCATGAGTACTAGCTTTTTATCAACGTTTGTTCTCTACTGCGAGCGCATTTTGTCGTGCTGATTTTGACACTGATATTCGTACCGTTTACGCTCTCTACGTAATCATTCTAAATACATGCCCTCAAGAAGACTTCATGCGGCCGATCACTTTCTCTCCTAATAATTCTAATGTGACCACATCCAGGTGGTTGCAGGCGACCAACAGTAAAACAAAGGCATCCTTGTTGCCCAGCTGCTTCCAATGGGTATCGATTTCAATAATGAGAGTTATTCCGAACGATTTGTTTCGCTTCCGTCGTATACATGTTTAAACAAAAGCTTGAAGCTCTTACTCCATCCTTAGCTAATGATAAAATTATTCACCCTCATTCAGTTTTCTACGAATATAGTTTTTGGATGCAAAAAGGAGTTGGGTACTTTGGCTTCGCGGAACATTTCTGGGCCTAAAATCAACTGTGTCGAATACAGCAGACAGATACCTGTGGCGATCGGAGGGATGACGAGATTTAAAAAACACGGTCTTACTCCTACAAGATTTGAAGCAAAAATGGGGAGTAAGAGTAAGAAGTAAATTCATTTTTGTAGTTTTCCTATCGAGCGTGGATTTCCAGAACGAAATGGCCTACTTACTATTGAAAATGCCTACGGAATTTTTCTTTGTAATTTATCGCTTCTTTAAGAAATCGAAGTGCCTGGACCATCAAAATTTCGCTATATAACTATCAACAAAACCCTCGGCGAAGCGATGAAGCATTTCAAGCGATGAAATGATTATCTCGAAGGCGAGGCGTGTTTTTTCCCCGCACTGGTACTACTCCCTCAAAAGTCTTTTTATAAATCAAGCCTAGTACTAAAATCTGTATTTTTTAGCTATCGAGTGACAACTAGTAATTTACTGAAAAGCAGGAGACATACTGCTATTGTACTTTTCTAGGGAAGTGCTCCAAAATTTAATCATTGCGAACTCTGTCGATGGTTACTCTGACCGCAAACTAAAACCCCCTCACTGTATGTTCCTTCTACGAGTTCCACCTTGCGGAACAAATGTGTTCGAGTTAAATTGTTATATATTTTTGTTTCAGTGATAGTTGAGTCGTTGCTTGTGTGCTTTGCGATAGAGTGTTGCTCTTTGACTCTTCTTGACTTGTCCTGCCACGCGGAATTTGGGATAGGATTTATCCTTACAAAGAACAACCCAAATATATCAAAGTATTACACATATATGTACATCAATCATCATGAGAATTAACGATGGGAAGTTGATATACGAGAGGATAAAGTTAATGCCAAGGAGAAGTGAATGACAATGTCGAAAAATGAGTGATTGATTCGAAATACATGATAAGAAGGGGTAATTGATAGCTGTTGTCTTGACATCTAGTTAATATTATCCAGATGAGTAGAAGGAGATAAAGAGAACAAGCAAGCAATGAGAACGTAAAGAGGAATCAAGTGCCACTGTGGGCGTGATTCTCCACCATCGCCATCTTCCTTGACCGCTGAGCAACCACCTCGCCGACAGGTATGCGCCACCGGCAATGTCCCGGCTACAACGCGATCTCGGGCCGATAAACACGCTAATTACGTCGCCTTCCGGTTACTTGAGACTATCTCCACATGATACAATGTTTACTTATTCGATAAATTCATTTTACATTATCATCCTTTACATAGTGTTGTATTATCCATAGTATGTACATGTGCGACGCAATAGAAATAGCAGTTGTTTGGCGGAACAACTGCTATATTATAAAGTGGGAGATGGAAATGCTCAATGAAAAGTAAAAGTATGGTTTTCCCAAGGATATATCTTTCGAGTTGAAAGGTGAGGATTATTGACACACCTGGTCATTCTCCATGCAGAAAATATGTTTCTCCCATGAATGATTTACTATTTCATAGCAATAAATTTGACACAAATCAAAAATCATTGTACAACTACCGTAAACGCCAGTGTAAAGTTTAGGCAACGGGCTATCTAGTACAGAGCAGTCCTCTTTTCACTTATTACGGCGCAATAACAAGGTTTTTCCATGAACCCAGCCTAGTACAAAATTCATCATTTACCAAGCCATAAACTGATTACTAATAGTCCAGTGAAAATATCCTCTATATGAGAAATGCAAGGAAACACGAGCTCATTTCACAGAATGTAACTGCTTTTTGCACATTCCGTACTAAAAAGTGGAAATTGTTTGGACACCTAGCTTTCTACTAAAAACAAGTTCATAGAAATCTCCCCAGTAACATCCAATACTTTTTGGCGACAAACTTACTCTGAACTCAAAATTTTACTATGAAAAACCAAAAATCCCTGTTAATTTGAAAAAATGAACTCCGGTTGTAAACGTTACCATTCTCTCAGTTAATAGAACGTACTGGGAAAGTCTTTTCACAAAGCAAGCTCATCATGAAAATCCATATTTTTCAAGCTATCAAACGTCTACAAAAACCTAAATGAGAAACAAAGGAACGGATGTTATATAACAGCTCAAAATGTGTTCCCTTTCATGACAATGTGATTTGCTCGTTTACAGATAGTTACGTTCACCATAAAACTCTTTATAGAAGTCTCACTCGTAAAATTTTATCGCAGTCAAAGTTTCTTATTATTGAAATTCACGATATAATTTCAAAAATTTTCTGCAAAGTTGAAACAGTTCACTCCAAGAGCAAAACGCAATTCTCTTTTTCGTTATCAGTACTTTCAGAAACCAAGCTTATTGGTAAAATCTTCAGTTCTTAAACTACCGAATAATCACTTATTATCTGATGCGAAATTTTTTTCTTGGAAAAAGAAAGAAAACACGAGTACTGTTCATATAAAGCAACCGCACTCCACGCAGTTCTAGATAAAAAGTAGATGCTTTCAAGACCAGCTGAATTTCTTCCTGCTAAAAATACGTTTGTAGAAGTCCATCTAATGAAAGTCTAATTTTTCATAGCAAAAAAATTTACGTAACTAAAAATGCTACTATATAATACCAAAACATCCGTTATGGAAGTAAAACAAAGCACTTTAGGAGCGAAACTTTTTTTCTCGTTAGTAGAAATCAATATGAAAGTTTTGCAACAAGTTAAACTTAGCCTGAGAATCGGCATCTTTCAAGCTATCAATTAAGCACAAAAGCATAGTTCGAAAAGAAAGAAGAAAGTGTCATGTGACAACTGAATGTAAGTTAGCTTTCCAAAAAAAAGATATGGTTCTTTCCACGGATCACAGAACGGTTTCCGGCAGACGAACGTTTCCTTCACCGTAAAACCCTCTATAAAAATCTCTTTAGTGATCTTTCATCACTTAATGCTGATAATGTGCTCTCAGAACCTCAATCAACAAGTAGATTTTTTCTCCATGGAAGCGTGCGATGATAGGAACCCGTCGCTGCGAGCGCGAACGCTGCGCACTCTTTGTACCTGAAACGGTACATATGGTTGTGAAGGAGTTAGTTCATGAAGTTTCATTATAAAGTGCATGCGGCACAGAAATGAGATGAACGGTTTTTAATCTAACAAATTATCTCTGTACTTATCGAACAAAACCGATTTCGTCAATCTGCTTCATGAAGAATGTTTCTAGTACAATTCAGACGAGAATAATCTTGAGCCGTCCATAAATAATTTTGCATTTCAACCTTCTGTTGATTTAACTTTTGTTCATTGAAAAATTTGTAAGATACCAATATAATGACTATTGTGATCAAAGAAAGCAGCCAGTTGCTAAGCAAACATACAATGTCTTCTTTCAAAAGAGAATGAGGCCGCGAATCAAATAAGTTGATGAGCTTATTTTTTCTGTTAGTTATCCTTTTTAAATTTAACTGCCGCAGATCATTCTTCAAGGTACAGAAGAAACCACTATTTCGGTAGAAACCGTATCAAAGCTATACGACTGATAGAGCATCGCAGGCTAGCAGTCTTTCCTGATCAGATGAGTCCACTTGCAATGTGAAGTGGTCGATCAATGCGTTAGGTGTTAAGCATTCAAGCATCACTCTGCAGTAACAGCTCACTTCATTTAGATGGTGAGCAATGGTACTACTGCCGTATATAACTGCCTGTGTGATCTACTAGAACAACTCCAATATAGCACAGTCTTCTGGCAACAGCTCGATTAGAAATAGAGAAGGTGAATAAATAACTGTGAAAAGGATTATGAGGCGACCCAAAAGTCACCAATAGCTTAGCGTATTACCTCTATTATGACTGGTACAGCTCGAAACACAAATTTTGACTGTTAACGCCAAAACTCTTCCTAAGAGAATTCTGTTGATGATTGTACTGAAGCTGAAGGTTCAAATGTCGAGACGGAACGCATCCGCTAGATCGTCGCTGTCAACAATTTCGAACAGCAAGTTTATATGCACTCATTCGAGCCTTTTTACGCTCAATGGGAGTGAAGCTAGAATGATTTTGACTTTCTAGCATACTTTCTCTACATTTGTCTTATTCAGCATTGCTATAAAAGATAATTTTCATCGTCAAAAAAGCGAACGACTGTCTTTGCAATTTTATAAATAAAAACCACTTCGTGCACCGATTCGTGTACTACTTGATAACTTGCGATAAGTACTTCAACATTATAACACTGCTAGAAAGCAATAAAATAAAAAAAATGAAGATTATGCAAGTAGTGCTCGTAGATCTAAGGATTGTTCGACGGCAAGACATGATTGAGACTGGAGATAAAACAATTATCCTTATTCATCTCTCAAACACTACACAAGGCGTTTCATTAGGTTGTTGCAAAAGTAATGACGGTTTGAAATCGTGTATCTCAAATAATGTCGTAATAATATTCTTTTCCTCAGCAATTCTTATAATTGTTGGCACTAGAGCAAGAGAAACCAGATATATTGACTAGAAATAATTAAAATTGCTTAACAACATTATTCAAAGTACGTGCCATTAGCCTGAACACATATTCACCAAATCACAGACAGCAAATCAATATTGCTTCGCGCAGAATTTTCTGAGCGTTCTTAGGTGTCAAATATGTCCATAACTGCCGCGTCATGGCCGCTCTGTAAAATTTTTGTCGCGATTTGCTGCCTTACGAGTACAAATTGGGACGTGAGGCACATACCGCATTGAACAACATTAGAGGTGAAAAGGCTCCAGGATTTGTGTTCGATAAACAGCGTTTCGGTTCTTTGCTGGGTTTCGCATCAGCAGCATTAACTTGACGGACCAGCTAAGCTCCGGGCCGTCCACACAAAATTGATTGATAAGACGTCATTGACGCAATCGAAGAGGATCCAACTTTGAATATCGGGGAGTTGGGCATCGATTTTCAATGTGATCAGGCGACAGTGAACAATATATTTGAGGCAGCAGGCAAGAAGAGGAAATGAGGTGGATGGAATTCATAAGAGCTTACTTAACACGCTGGGTTCCACGTTGATTTTGTGCGCAGCGCGCAGCGAGCGAAGCTCGCTACGATGACAATGTAGCAGTTTCCCAATAAATTTGGATTCTTATCGTCACTAAAGAGAGTTTAATCGTCAGCAAAAGAGAAAATATGATGAAAGAGACTCAATGAGACTATATTTGGTTGGAACATGTCAAAACAATCATAAAACAACAAAATCTTCTTCCAAGTGGTACTGCACACTGCAATTCGATGCGATTTAGTGATAATGCGTTGGAATTTTTTCAAATTAAAAGACATTAGAAGTTTAAGCTGTTACAGAGTTGTAAAAGACACTTTGCTCTAGTGTTTAATGTAAAATTCTTTATAAAACCACTTTAACTCTATATGAATGCCGCTTTATAGCCTCAACGTGGGAATTCAGCGAATGCTTTCTTCTAAACAGCACATTTCCGGAAGAGAACATCAGATGCTTATGAGAAAAACATAGTTCGGACTTTTGGGGAACGATTTCATGCTTTTTTATTTACATTATCCACATTTCACTCACGTTTATCATTCATTTCCTATATCAAGAGCAATCATCTCTACTCATTGTTACGAATAAACGTTCGCAATCAATAATCAGTGTAATATCGTCAAATTATAAATTATATTAGCAGTATCTACTTCCGAATAAAATATCGCGCGATAAATCTTCTAATTTTATTATAATCTCATGACATATATTTCAGAATCATCACTGTGATGGTTAGTTAAAAGACGTTGGATAGTTTGCCAAGAATAGTGTTGAACACTGCATGCGATGCCACTAAACGTTTCCCGATCTTCCATTATCAGCGTATTTCAGGTGTTGGGATCTTTATATCATATGGAAATTGCTTCGTTCTATCCTTTCAGCAAGGGAGCATGTGGAGCAGTGGCAATAGGTGCTTTGCTTCGCGAACAAGGTCGATGACTCAATCTCGCGCCCATGGCTCACCGAACCATCAATCTCTCCGAGAGCGGTAGATTGGTAGCGCACTGGGCGCCGACTTGTCTGGGAGGATAAGCAGCACTGACTCGGTTGAACAAGAGGCCACTGCGAGTCTTTGTAAAGGACAGAAGTGCATTCAATCACCTACTCAAAGTTAAAATTGGAGACGAATGCATAACCTATCCTTCAGGATTGATCAACATATAGAGCTTTATCCTTTAATCTTTTATCCTTTAAGAGCTATAAGTATTTTGTCATCTTGTATTGCGCTATGAACATCATTTATCAAGACAGCATTTGTCACTGGGCAAGGGAGCTGATTCAAATGTTCTATGCATTTCTTTTTAGTTGGTTAGTCTCAAGACGAACTATTGCACTTTGTCGGTTTCCAACCTTAAACAACTTTAACAGAATCACCTGTAGCCGCTTGAAGCTGACCCATAACTACATGAGAGACCTGATCTGCTATCTACTTCCGATGGATATCAATCCTCTTAACTCATGTGTTATTTATCTTCTGCATAGCATGGTCGCAGTGCCGACGGGGAGATCGATGATGAAGGTAATGACAGCATGGAAGACAATGCATTTGTCGCAGATACTGGGTGATGTAAGGCTCTCTCACCCAAAACCCTGCTCTTTGATGACGAAAAGCAGATGTTCAGAGCGACCTAATGCTCACATGCAAGGAGCTAGCCAACTTTTACAAACTATTTCTGATCAATCATTGCGAGCTGATTGAAGGACAGGCAAATGTGCGTGACGAATAGAAGAAAGATGGTTCAAAAAAGGCTATAGACTAGTGCTGTGAAAAAGTGTACAAACTTTCTGACTGGAGAGTTATTGGCATGTTTTTTGACCAATGTGATTGCCCAGGTTTTTGACCGCTAAATAAATAATTTTCAACAAAATATTCATGACATCAAAGAAACAGGAAATTTTGGTGACGAAAATGCAGAAATTTGGCATTTTCGATCTACGTTTGCATAATCTTCGAAACAAATAGAAAAGCATTGTTAAAAGACCTTGCCTTACCGTGCATGCACCTTTTTCAAAAGCAGGACTTTTGGGATATGAGCATTTCTTAGAGGGAATTCGCTTACGGAACTTTCTCAAGCAATATTCAGTCTTTCCGTGCAGATGAAGTATGCTTAGAACACAAAATTATTTCATGTGATTGAACAAAGTTAACGATGGATGAGTAACAACGCACTTCTGGAGCAAAATGTGAGAACTATAATGCTCTTCGCGTCGAAGAATCCTTAGGAGCTCGTATGAACTTGTGTTCACATTACATACTTGTTTGAGGTGATTATGTGCACATCTGGCCTTTACAATGACTCTCTGTGGCCTACGGAGATGTTGAGTCAGTGCTGCTTATGCTCCTAAACAAGCTTGGCACGAATTTGCCGAACCGAGGGGATGGAAAGCTTGGCGAGCCATGAGTGCGACATCGAAGCAATGATTTCGTGCTCGATGCATGATACCTTTAACCACTGCGCCACATGCGTTCTAGAGCACAAATTTTTTTTTTGCAAAGTTTAATATAAGAACCCTCTTCACAAATAAGGTTTAGTAATGAATTTTTCATTTTTCGAGCTGTTGAATAATTACTAATAGTCTAATGAAAGAGCTTTTCTGAGTGGAAAGTGAGAGAAGTACGAACACATTCACACGATGCTACTGCATTCCATTCAGTTCGTAGGGATTAGTAGACCTTTTCAAAAAAGCTGGACGGTCTTTCCACTAAAACTGTGTTTTCATGTGTCCCTTCAGTACTATTCTATCTAATCCAATTTAGAATATCACTGAATAACCAAAAAAAATTCTGCTGTCAAGTCCAAAAATTGGACTATGATTGCAAAATCATCTAGTTTACTGGTTAGGAAAACGTGGTATGAAAGTTGAACCACAAACGAAGCATACCATAAGAGTCGGCATTCTTCAGGCTATCGAAGGTCTATAAAAACATGGGCAAAAAAGAAACAAATGTTAAATAACTGTTGGAAATGTGTTCGTTTCTGGAAAGATGTGGTTTCTCTAGTTGAAAAATAGTTTATTTCTCAACAAATGGCGTTTTTTCAATAAAAAAAAAACGCAAAAAGTCTTCGCAAGATTCTCTGTAGAGATATTTCATTATTGGATAGTGTTGGTGTTGTCCTGAAAACTTACTTTACTAATTAATATCCCTCCACTTTTTATGTTTGCGCTGTAGAAAACTCTGGTGCGCGACGACGCGAACCATGGGTCAATATGACCAATATAGTTCCCAACGTATTAAGAAATAATGCGCAAACGCAGGTACATTACTCAAAAATTATCAAAAACAGAAATGTGTTCAGGCTGATGATGCAAAGTTTTAATGATGTTGAAGCAGTTTTATTTACTTCTGGTTAGTAAATTTGGTGTTCAATGCTTCAGTGCCAACTTAGGAGAAGACCTAATAACTTTGAATCGGAAGCGCATATCTTGATTAGCTGAAGCGTGGTCGGTAGAGTAGTAGCAGTAATAGTTTGACTGAGGTTTCGGCGACTCGTCTTTCCCAGAGCATTGATGTATGTCGCATCAGACTATTTGAATGTTTCGGAGATACTTCCTAGGTAAGGTTAGAAGAAAAACGAAGAAAGGACACAAGGTCTCGAGCGATGATGAAGCATTCGTCCCTCCGGTTCATTTTAGGGTTTTTGGCATTTATCCAGAATGCCTCAAAACTTTTACGCGTTGGTGTTTCTGATTCCTGCATTCGGATCGTGACAGCCACATCAGAATCATCATATCATAACCAATTCTGATTGCTAGTTGAATATTTCTTATACGTCAAGAATTCAATAGGAAACCATTCAACACTCAGTTTAAAAAACCCCACTCTACAGTTATATGAGAGAAGTCACTGATCTTGTGTAACACAATTTGAGAAAAGAACCATACTCAAACTAGAAGATGAATCTGATTTTAGATGCGAGATCATTTGTTGTGTTCAGGCATTATTCTCTGCTGTTCATTTTTGGACTTCTACGGTTTATCTAAGAGATTCGAAGGTTTTTCACTCCGATGTTTTTGATTCTTGCCCCAGGATTTTTATTACCACGTCAGAGTCCGCATTTGGTTATTTCTACTTTGTGCGCCTCTAAGGAATTTCTTGTTTGGCTGTTGGATTTCCCATTGAGGGGTTCTTTGAAGCGGATGCAAAGTGTTTTTTGCTTATCGCCAATGCATTATTCACTGCATGTCGTGAAAGAGATCTAGTATATTGTACCCGAATTCATGTAATCTCGGTCTTTACCAATAGGGTATTACGCCATTGTCAGTCCTACGTTGACGGGCTCACAAGCAATTTCGAACCAAGTGGCGACGTAAGTTATTACGTGGAAATTCTGTGACTCTCATGGTGTTTTCCAGACCAGTGTTTCTCGAACACCTTTTGATAACGGCGCTTACCTTAGTTGTTATAAAGAGTAGTTTCAAAGATATCTTCCCGTTTGGATTTGGAATAATATTGTTTCCGTTACTTATGTTTTGAGGCCTATCTTTCCTAATTGAGCTAACTTCAGTGGTTGCTCTTACGTAGCCATATGAAATCGCTATCGCTCGCGCTAAGCGTAAACTACTTTCTCTTCTCTACTCGTGCAAACGCTCACATCCGCTCGGCAAATGTTTTGGCAAGTGCTATCTTTGTGTGTGAAGGTTAGGAAGAGAGGAAGTGCACTAGAATGTTTTTATTACTTGGTTTACCACACCATTTTGTCCCAGGACCGACTATTAAACACGGTATAGTTGGCGCAGCTGGCAGTTCCGAAGTGTTAATGATAGTATTTATTAAATATTAGTTAGGCGATGCAACAACAAGTGCAGTAGTGCAGCATAAATAATACAATAACAGTAGTGGCTTACATTTCTGTGAGGCTCACCTTACTCAGAACCTGAGAAAAGTCAAATTGATCCTTAAATCATTTAGTGAAAAACCTCCATAACCTCAGCAGATGACGCAAGAAACGAATTTTGGATTGCATAATAAAAAAACTCCATTACGAGAACACTTATCGCTTAAAAGTTGCAGGTCTCTCAGTTGTTTATTGAAGACCAGCTGCTTAGAGTTCGTGCACGAGTGAGGCTGTGCCTGACTCAAGCCGGGAAGGGGAGCCGGAGGTGATGCGTGATTACGAGGCACTCCTCCTCTTTACTGTTACATTTCTGGGATTTTACTATGTATCCAAAAGACTTTCAAAGTTTTTGCGCGCAAATGATTTTGACCTCTATGCGAAGACCGTGAATTTAACGTCAAAGTCCGCTCCTTAATTCGCTTGTTCCTTTTGCGTTCCTAGTGAGGTTTTTTGGATTGGAGTTACGTTCCCCAACTAGGTGCTCTTTTACACGGACGCCGAGTAGTCTACCCGTTTATCCAATGTATTCATCCCTGCATGCCTCGTAAGAGATTAGGTAAATTGTACCAGATCTCATACAATCGCCGTCTTTGCCGCTTGAGGAAACTTGGTAATCTCGTTTTGATGGGACGGTCACACAGTCGGCTACGGACTAATTTGCGCTGCAGTATGTTTGATGATATCTCGACCACTGCTACCGAATTCTCCTAACCTGCTCATTTTAGGCAGCGTTTGATAGCTGCACCTAGTTCGTTGGAAATAAATGGAGATTGAATGGAACCTTATTTTTGCCAGATCTTCGTTTAGGGGCTTCAAATTCGCTCTAATTCAAACCTGAGGAGCTCCTAGCGTGTTGTTGCCATTACAGATGGCTATTTTTTGCTCCAGGACTAGGGATTCTACTATACGTTCTTTTCCTGTAGAGAAAGTGATTGATAGTCGAAACATGTCTTCACATGCGCAATCTGTGCGCGACGATGATAAGATAGGTAATGAACCAGTGTGTTCTGTAACTTGGTTTGCGGTAGCATTTTGTATTGTACGAGTTCTCAGATAGGTTGACTTGAACGTTTAGAAATGGAAGCTAATTCGCTTTAAGTTTCTCAAGGGTGATTTTTATTGCTCTAACTGACTATTCAGCAGTTCAAAATATTTATATTCAGATATTCATATTCGCATACTAATAGTCAGTAAACACTAATAATACTATAAATGAATCCTTGGAACTTTCACGGTCCATCCAAGAGGTTCGCGGGTTTTTTACGCCGATGTTATTAATTCTTGCCCCAAGATTCTTACTGCCACATCAAAGTCGGCATTGTGTATGTCTATTTTGTGCGCCTTCAAGAATTTACTAGTTTGGCTGCTGGCTTTCCCGTTTGGGCTTGCTCTTTGAAGAGCATCCAAAGTGGTCTTGCCCTATCGCCAATGCAATCTTCACTGCGTGGCGTAAAAGAGATCTGGTATATTGCACCCGAATTCATGTGATCTACGTCTTTACAATAGGGTATAACGCCACTGTCAGTCTTACGTAGATAGTCGTACAAGCAATTCCGAGCCAATTGGCGACAGAAGTTATTAGGTGGAAAATCTATGATTCTCATGGAGTTTTCCAGACCAGTGTTTCTCAAGTACCTCTCGATAACGGCGCTTACTTTATTTGTTATGAAGAGTAGTTATAAAGATATCTTCCCGTTTGGATTTGGAACATCATTATTTCCGTTACTTATGATTAAGAGCCTATCTCTCCTTATTGACCTAACTTCAGTAGTTGTTCGTACGTGGCCACTTGAAATCGCTATATGATGCGTTAAGCATAAAAAATCGACTCCTCTCTTCTCTTTACCCATTTAAACACTCACAGCCGTTCTGTAAATGTTTCGACATGTGTTCTTCTTGCGTGTGAAGGGTGGGAAGAGATGAAGTGCACTAGAATGTTTTGTCACCTGGTTTACGACACCATTTTGTCCCAAAATTACTATTGAACATGTATAGTTGGAGGCTGGAGTAGCTAGTAGCTTCGAGGTGTTAATAATAGTATTCAATGAATATTAGTAATGCGATGCAACAATACAGTGCAGTAGTGCAGCATAAATAATGCAATAGCAGTAGCGGCTTACATTTCTGTGAGGCTCAACTTATTTAGAGCCTGAGAAAAGTCAAATTAATCCTCAAATCATTCAGTGAATAAGGTCCATAACCTCAGCTCATGACGAATGAAATAAATTTTGGATCACATAATAAAAATAATTTCATTACAAAAACACTCAAGGCATAAAAGTTGTAGAGCTTTTCAGCCATTTGTTGAGAACCAGCCTCTTAGAGTTAGTGTATGAGTGAGGCTGTGCCTGACTCATGCCGTGTAGATTAGCTTGAGGCATAGCGCAAGGTCCTGCTTGATTGCAAGGCACTCCTACTTGCGGTTCAAATCTGGGCCTTTTGCCATGTATCCAAAAGGACGTCAAAATCTGCTCCTCTATGCTTTTGTTCCTTATGCGTGCCTAGTGAGGCTTTTCGGATCGAAGTTACGCTCCCGGCTATGTGCTCTTTTACACGAACGCAGAGTGCTCTACTCGTTTCGTCAATATATTCATCCCCGCATGCCTCGCAAGACATAAGGTGAATTGTATGAGATTTCATACAATCGCCGTTTTTTGCCGTTTGAGGAAGCTTGACGGTCTCATTTCGCAGACAAGGTCGCACAATCTGCTACGGACCAAATACCGCTTTAGTTTGTTTGGTGATATTTCGACTACTGCTACCGAATTCTCCAGATCTGCTCTTTTGAGGCAGTGTTCAATAGCAGCACTTACTCCGCTAGAAATAAAGGGAGGTGAAATGGAACCTTGTATTTGGAATACCTTCCGTTCAGGGGCCCAAATTTCCTCTAATCTACCGCATTGTAAGCATTTAAGATGACCATTTTTCACTCCAAGCTCAGGGATTTCACACTATGTTCTTTTCCTGTGCACAAATTGATAGCTGTTCAAAACCTGTTCTTCACAAGTGCGCATTCTGTGTGCTACGGATGATAAGAAAAGTAATGAACCAGGGTGTTTCTGTTGCTTGGTTTGCGGTACCATTTTGTATTGTAGGGGTTCTCGAGTAGGTTGACTTGAACGTTTTAAAATGGAGGCCATTTCGCGTTAGATTTCTCACGGGTGACTTTATTACTTTGACTCACTATTCAACAACTCAAAACGTTCATATTCAGATATTCTTACTGCCCAACCAAAAAATCACTGATCTACACCATTTTGTTGTGTGGCCACTTTCAGAAAGGTGAACTAAGTTTAGAAATGGAAGTCAGTTCTCTCTATGCAGAGGTTTGAAGAGAAACGAACTTTCGAGCTTCTACGGCAACAAAGATTTTGTTTCAAGTTTGACAGATCTAACGCAGGAATCAAAGACGTCAACGCGCAAAACCCTTGAGGCATCTTGGATAGATGCCAAAGCCCCAAAACGAACCGGAAGGACGATTGCGTCACCATCACACAAGACCTCGTTTCTTTTCTTCGTGCAATCTCTTGGCATGACCCAGGCAGTATATGAAATCCTCCGAATTACTCAAATAAATTAATACTACATACGTCCAGGCTCTGAAGGAGGCAAGTCGCCGAAACGTTGAAAGAAACTAATACTGCTGATACTCTACCAACCTTGCGTCAGCTAATCAAGATAAGTCCTTTCGATTTTTTCCACAGATAATTTATCAATGCGGAAATTCATAGAAAGTCGAATTTTTGGATTATTGCTACTAATTCGTTTATAAATGTCTTTAACAATCAAGTTAAGAGCAGATATAATATTAAATTTTAGCCAAAAAACAAGTTTGCGTTTCGTTTAGCATAAGAATTAGTGTCTAGAGATTTAGCTCTAGGAAGACCTCTTTTCTGCATCCTCTTGGTTGTGGAAGGGCGTGCTCTGCAAGAAGATGACGAGATGTCTATAGAAGTGGTAGTTGGTGGGCATAAGAACCGATGATTATGGATTATGGTAGTTGCACGTTATCACTGAAAAAATTTGGCCCTTTCTGTTGACCAGCGCCGATTGCAGGGTTAGCCGTTTATGGTTCATGCTTAGCGTAGTTCTAAATTGTAATGATTCTGCAGAGACTTGCAGCACATCACTACACAGTGACATGACTTTCTTTTATGCAAATTGCCTCCAAAATAGTGCTTCAAAGCTTCTTCATGGCTCAATCACTGAGCTCAACATCGCCTATTATCGTATTATATCATTCATTCATCCATCGCACGTCAGGATTCGACGAGAAATCGTTTCTGGTTCTTGGGTAGAACAGGAGAAGACGACACCCAAAAAAAGCAGATTTTTTAGATTACAGGTGAATTTACTAAGCATACACTCACCAAGCTTCTGACTTTTCCAGTCTCTTCCGAATGACGAGCGACACCGTATGTTGGTTGACAGTAAGTTATTCTACAAATTCCATGCACTTTCAATGTATCACTTTCGATAATTGCTCTCTATTAGTCACTGTTCTCTTTCCTGGACAAGCCACCATGCCTCTCATATTCAACGCTCTCGTTTCCTTCACATATCTCCTTAAATCACCGCAGTACTGTACATTTGTTAACAGTTCCTGAATCAATTGTGTTGTTGATGCTGCGAGTTATTTCTACTGTCTTATGACTTAATTCAAGTTCAAGATCTGAGATCCACCAAACGAACATCTTTTCTATAGTCTAAAGTGGATATAAAATAAGGGTAAAATTATAAAGCTCTTGGCATTGATCAATCTCTGAGGGATGCGTCCATGCATTCGTCTTCAATTTTCAACTTCGTTCGAGGTGATTGAATGGCGTATCTGGCCTTTACAATGACGCACGGTGGCCTCACGCTGCTTGTTTTCTCAGACAGACCTGTCACCAGTCCTGGTGCCAATTTACCACTCCCGGAGGCATGGATGGCTTGGTGGTCATGAGAGCGAGATGGAACCATTGGCATCGTATGTGACGCAGAGCGTCTCTAACCACTACGCCACATGCGCTCTTGGATATAAGATAAGGAGCAATAAAGCATGATTAACAACAGAACATTGAGCGATAAATGTATATTAACCTTTTCGCAACCACAGAGGAAATCGCCAAAGCCCAGTGTGATTCGCAGCAGGGGCGTTACCATGCAAGATCTCAGCAGATAACATTTAGCAGTTATTGGCAGCGAAGCGGAACTAGTATCACTCAAATCCAACTCAACAATTCCAAAGCTGGAACTCAGTGCGGTAACAATGGCTGCGCGACTGGTACAAATCATATATACCGCACCAAGGCAACATAAGCTAACAAAGGAGATAGTAAGCGTTAGAGACTCTAAAGTAGCGCTGCATTGGATTCGAGCAGGAAAAACAGTTAAAGTACCCGGTGTATTGGTAAAAAATCAAGTGAGCGAAATAAAGCGCATAGCAACGTCCAGAAGTGCTACTTTGCTTTAGCTACGTGATCATCGACCAGGATCTGGCAGACTGCGCGACAGGGGGTTTGAATAAATCAGAATTCAAACACCACATATGGTGGAAAGGCCCTGATCTCATCAGAGAACGATCTCTACCGGAAGATAATGATGTATTCACATTATCCCGGAGCCGGCAGAAGGTCAAAAGTGTACGACAATGATGTGACTAACCAACCAAGCTCGGATTTTTAGACTGGACACGCCACAAGATACTAGAGACTGCACAACATAAAATAGCGTATATTCTCAGATTTCTAGGAGGAATAACGGCTAAGATACATCCGGAACTAAGAGAACGAATCCTTCAAACATTCCCAGAAATCAAGGAAGTCACGTCACAGTCATATATCACAACGAAGGAGTACGAAATGGCACTTCGAGTATTCTTCCGTAATCATGAACAGAACATTCACTTTAGCATACCAAAAAGAATTCTCCATCCACTAAACCTCTCAGAGACAGTAACGGAATCTGGCGGTGCAAAGGTCGCCTCAACAGGGCAAACATACCAAGAAAAGAAAGACAACGATTACTCATACGACAAGATACTACACTAGCTCATATTATAGTCAATGATGCGCACCTGCCATGCCATAGCAGTACTAGTCAAACAATAGCGAACATAAGAAAAATATTCTGGATTCAAACGCTCAGACACTTGTCAGGAAAGACAATTAGACGATGCTTAGCGTGCCAGAAGATGAACAATCTCACTTATAAGTATCCTGCAATGGATAATACCGGAGAGACGAGACAGACGTTCAAGGCCATTCGAACACGTGGGTATAGATTACTTTGGGCCGCCATTGGCAAAGGAAAACGATAGTATTATAATGTCTTACACAATCACTCTCACATGAGCAACAACAGGTTGCTCCACCTTGAGCTAGTGTATAGCATGTCTAACAACACATTACAGCTCGCAATCAGACGAATTTTCGCTCGAAGAGGGGCTCCGAAATCCATCACCTCAGACAATGCACCCAACTTAAATCTGGTTGAACAAATCATGCAAGACGCGGAAACCCACGGGAAGACGACTCATTACTTGAAAAGGCGATGGCAAAAGAAGGAATAACATGGAGGACGATACTGCCCCTACGCTCCGTGGCAGGGAGCGTTTTACGAGAGTCTTATCAAGTCCGTAAAGCATTTCCTCTATTAAGTTTTGCAAAAGTCTATCCTTACGGTGGAGGAACTGCAAACACTTCTCGTAGAAGTAGAAGCAACCTTAAGCACTAGTCCGCTAACGTATCTTGAAGAAGAGCCTGATGACTTCGCAATATTAAGACCAATAGAATTCCTCCAACGAGACATAGTTATAACATATCCCTTCGACACCGGCGAGAGCAAAAACACGACATGAACTATAGCGTACCAGAAGATGACAACATATTGCGTGCAGCGCAAGAAATTCGGCAAGCATTAAAGGCAAGCCGAAAATTGACAGAGCAGTATTGAACGATCTAAACTCGGCAATACTTGAAGAGCCTTCGAGAAGCGCACAAACTGCACATTGATGCTAAAAGAGGAGCACCTACCACACCGTGCGAGCACACGATAGTACCATTTCATGACCCAGTCCAACCGCGCAATACGTGGAAGATAGGCACATCGTAAGGTTGAAAAAATCAACAAGCGGAATCATACGCCAACCAGAGGTACAAGTACCGAATAGACGCATCATTGGAAGACCAGCTAACCTCCTCAACCCACTCGAAATGATGGAAGCAAAGCAGCAAATTTGGGAGGTAACGAGGAAGACATGTCAAATTAAAAAACAATACAGATAAAGCATAATCGTCAGCACAATTACGACCTCCGTCCACGACGTAATGCACAGCAAACTACGGAGAAAAACAGACGAACGCTCCAGCAGCAATCCAGCGATTTGGACGAAGAGTAGACAATGTAAAATAACAGCAATAAAAACAGCATATATATATATATCACCTGTATCACCTGTCGTCCCGTTGATCGTCGAGTGACTCGAGCGGGTACCAGCAACTCTTCGATTTTTCCCTATCGCGTGCAAGAGTAGCCCAGTGGGTCCTCCTCGCTCTAGGAATTCGCTGAGCATCATATCTTTCTTTCATCGCTTTCGTGAAGAAATCGGACCAACGGGTCAGTGGTCTTCTTTTAGAGCGCTTGACGTCCCGAGGAATCCAGTCGGTAACGGCTCTCGTCCATCGGTTGTCGTTGAAGCGCATCACGTGTCCGGCCCACCTTATTTTCGATATCCTGGCGTGTAGAACGGCGTCTCTGATTTTCGATCGTTGACGTAGGTCGGAAGTTCGGATCCTTTGTCTCATTTGCAAAATACGAGATACTCCTAGCATCGACCTTTCGACTGCGCGTTCGATAACGGCAAGTGATCTTTCATCCTGCTTACGTAGCGACCAGGTTTCTGCTGCATACGTTAGGGCAGGGATAATTGTCGAGTCGAAAAGGTGGGCACGGAGTCGGATGTTTTTTGTCCTCTTCACTACATCTTCGATGCTCTTAAACGTTCCCCAAGCCGCTCGTTTCTCCTGCTCAACTCTGGGGCTAGGTCGTTCATCATGTTGATTTCACGACCTAGATAGGTGTAACTGGAGCATTCGGAAATTGTCGTTCCGTTGAGCGTGAATGTGGCATTAGAAACCCATCCGTTCCTCATGAACATTGTTTTTGTTAGATTCAGTTGAAGACCGATCTTTCCACAGGCGTTATCGAAATCAGTCAACATGCGTTCCGCTTGGCTGATGTTCGGTGTTATGAGAACGCTATCGTCAGCAAGGCGAAGATGGTTTAATTGTCAACCGTCAATTTTCACTTCCATTTCGTCCCATTCTAATGTTCGCATGACGTTTTGTAGGGTGGCAGTGAATAGCTTTTGGTGTAATTGTATCGCCTTGTCGAACCCCTCTTCTTACGTCAATGGAGCGTGATCCGGC
>JAHQIW010006382.1:0-47725 GCA_019055375.1 Parelaphostrongylus tenuis
CGGGATTTCTCGAAAAAGAAGCTCTCAAAGTTTTAGCAGCACGAAACTATAAGAACCTGAAACTTAACAGACTGATAGATACACTATCATGTTTCAGCGCATTATCATCAACGGGATACTTCTCAACAATTAGGTGGAAAGAAAGTCCGCAACAGTTGATGAAAAAATAAGAATTTAGGCATAAATTTCACCCAAAAACAGTTATAGCTATTCTTCAAAATGGAAGGCCATCATTTTAGATGACTGCCTACTGCCATGGTCTGACAAGTTTGATCGGTCGAAGTACCATTTCTCCGATTTCAAATCCAAACAAACTCTTTGAAATAATTCTTCAACTTCATCAAGCAAAATCAATCGGGATTTGTCTCGAACGAGGGTGGAGGCCAAGCTCTCCAGCATTTAAAGCGTTGATGCAAACCATCGTCCAGAGGCAGATTTTCTTTTTTTTATCGTTGTGACTTACCCCTTCAACTTCGTTAATCTCATCGACCTGCCTCCTCGCTTTGAAAGATCCTGGCTTCAATTATGACGCCAGATAAACAGGAAACTTCGATCGTATTTATTGGAAATGGCGGAGGCTAAGCTTCTTACCCTTCTATTTCTTTACATGGTAGTTATCTCATGCTTGTTACAGTACCCTGCAACTTTTTCCCAACCTAATACATTTGGCTAGTTGGTTAAATTTAATTTCTTGAAGTAATCAATTTTCCAGTTTAATAATCAAGCTAACCAAGTCAGAAATTGTCAGCAGTGCAGTTACAAATGCATTTACAGAAAACATCGCGTACTGTATAAGGAAAGTCAGAATCTTTATTCTTTACGACAAATAACCGAGGCATACTGGTCATCACACCGAAATCCAGTGTCAATGTGGTATTCAGTTATGAGTTAAGATAAGCAAAACTAATCTTCACGAGTAATAGTTTTATTCTCTAATTCACGAATGGGGAAACGGCCTAAAAATTGCTCAAAACCAAATCGTTCCAAAAAATCGATTCAAAAGTTCTTTGTACACAAAAGTGAAACGAAATTCATGCAGACCCTACCTGAAGTATACTTCATTGTAATAACCATTAGGTAATCCATAAGACTGCAGCATGGTCTGATTCACTTCAGGAAAAACCGGTTGGTGAACTAAGTATAACACAAAAAATGAAGCATTTGGAAAAAAACTGTGTTTTAGAACAAATCAATGAGCAATTGATTGCGAGGTTAAACGTTGAAAAATGAATAAATTGCAGCTTTAAAACAAAAAAGTGCCTTTTTAATCAGCAAAGTCACTAGACAAAAGCGTTGACGATTGTATCACGGGGCAAAGTTGATGCATCCGTAGGAGACCACTGACATGGTGACTAGAGAATTCTCAGGTTACGTGGTCGGGAACTATGTTTTTCCTTCGTCTAATACAGCTGAGATGTGCACATTAGGCAGCTCCTTGGAAGACGCTGTCACCAGGTCATCATCTTTTGGCCACTTACAAATGTAGTGAGGTGAAAATCTATTATAATCTCTTTTATTCCATAGACATGCGAACTACTTGTCAAGTAGAGTGATCCAGCCGCAGTCGAATGCCCACTTTCCCCTCTCAATTCAATATCCAAATTCGCAATCATCAAATCTACCCAGTAAATGAAGTCCTTTCTACCGCATGAGTGAACGGGCAAAACTTGAAGCCTGAGGTAGCTTCAAGTACGCGATTGCGGTTTTCGGAGCTCACTAATTTCCACTTCACCATCGAGGTCCCACTCTACCTATGTCTCATCCTTGTTTAAACCTACTCTGTGGCGTGTCAGCAGTCATTCGTTTAGAAAAGTTATTCTAGGAGCACTAGTCGGCATGAACCCCAATTAATTCTTAAGCCATGGTCCAAACAAATTTTTAGACTTTTTCCGCCTAATTAACTACAACGGTGGTGCCCCAGTAGGTGAGGACCCAACCACGTTTGCTGTCAACCACAAAATGGGTCAAACATGGGTGAGAGCAAGGCAGAAGGAGGAGCTCGATGGTGCAGTGGAAAACTATGTAGCCCTGCAAAGGGCAATTACGGTTTCGAAGTAATCTCTTTTTCTCACATTTTACTTTGTAACCGATACTCTTGTAATTACATCTCTTGTTGAAAATGAATTAGGCTGGAATTAAAGTCAACGTGGAGAGATGTTTTCAAAGCTTTTTCAAGTGCCTAACATCTAAACATAATATTAGCCAACAAATGTATGAAAAGATTATACACTGCATACGCACCTACGTATTGGTATTCGTAAAAGAACAGTGGCAGACAATCCTATTAAAATCTCATCTAGCATGCCAGGTCAATTAATAAATGAGAACATAGAAAAAAATGTAAAATAATATGAATTATAGGCACAATCATCGTATTCAATAGTAATAATATAAACACAAAGTAAAGATTTTTAATTAAGAACTGTAGCAAAGGTTTGTAGCCGATGTAACTATATTTATGTGGTGGTTCAGTGGATTTGTAATATATTGTGAAGGTTTAGTGGTTTATACGGGTTATAACAAACAATAAGGGGCGCATGTGGCGCAGTGGTTAGAGGTGCCCTGCGTCGCACACGAGGTCACTGGTTCGATCTCGCGCTCATGGCTCACCAAGCCATCCATCCCTCCGGAGTCGGTAAATTGGTACCAGACAGGTCTTAGACTTGTCTGGGAGGATAAGCAGCACTGACTCGGTTCAGCGGGAGGCCACCGCGAATCACTGTAAAGGCCAGATGTGCATGCAATCACCTCAAACGAAGTGAAAAATTGAAGTCGAATGCATGGCGCATCCCTCAGGGATTGATCAACGCCGAGAGCTTTATCCTTTTATAACAAACAATAGGATGGAGCCAAACAATGGCGTGGTACCAAAACAATGTGGTAGAACTAAACAACCTATAATATACATGCATTACTAAAATGATAATAATAATAAAAATGATCACGACATATCGTTGTGCGAACATATGCGTGAGTCAATATGGGTGACCGACTGATGAGGAGTATCGAGGACAGTGTTATGGCAAGTGGTGTTATTGTAGCTGACGGTGTTATTGTAAGTGATGATGTTATCGTAAGTGATCATGTTATTGCATATGACATTGTGATGACAAGTGACAATGTTATTGTAATTGACGATGTTATGTAACTGACGATGTTATTGTATGTGACGATGTTTCGTAATTGTCGAAGCATGACTAAGCGGCGGAGCCCATTTGGGAATGCTATGTTCGCCCCAAGTAGAACACCGACGGCGGGATCCAGTGGGTGAGTATATAGTGTTAGCAGTGGAGTCGCTAGTGATTAGATATGGGCAGAATCCCTAAACCGCGGTGATGGGTCGAGCATAGCCAAAGTGAGTTTGCTCCGCCACGGAAGTACTATGTTCCGCTCACAAATCTATTGAATTCATCTGAGTTGTATGAATGCAACCTTATGAAAGTAATTAGTTACAAGACAACGAGGTTGTGTAGAGAGAGCAATAATGGATCGACAATGTACTGAGGTGAGGTGGTCCGGGTGATGTCAGACGACCGTACGGATGATGACCCGCGATCGAACTGACTGTTGAGGTTGGTGGCAGCGGGGTGCCGCCCTCGTCACTTGGACCATTTCTGTCTAAGGTCCTCGAACCTCTGCGATACCACTGCTCTCTAAGGTCGTGGACCATCTGCGCTGCCTAAATTATCATGTAATTCCCGAAAAGTATAGCAAAACTCCGTTGGGAGGTTTGCTATAGTAACTTACTCTTGAAATTCTGAGACAACAAATCGCAATTTTGGCAGAACAAAGTGCAGGTTCCACTACTTAATGGCAGATAAAGTCGATGACTAGTTCCTTTTCGTTTTTTATTTTAGGGTATTGTCTGAAACAGGGAAGCGTAATTTTTTTACTCTAAGTACCCATCAGAAATTAGTTGTCCGGGCGTTCCACATGAACAATAAAAATTTTCAAGCTTTCTAATTTCACGAATTCGATTTGAATTACCATTACCGTCCATGATTCTAATTCGCGTTCCAAAAAAGCAGATGAAGAATGTTGACTAAGTAAATCATTTATTGTTGAAGCAACGATTTCAATAATTGAAAAATAAAGTCCTTCTTATTCAACCTGCATGACCTACATTAACACTACTATGCGGTCTTTACATTCCAGTGACTCCTTTACATCTATTCGCGAAAGGTTTTCGCGATTGCTTGTGGCTGACGTTTCGGCAAATACGCCTTCTTCAGCGCCTGAACGTATTATTCGTTGTAGCTTTATTTATATGATTATATACTAAGGGAAGAGAAAAAATTATTTTTGAAATCTAAGGTATTGAACAAAAAGGGAGAGTGCCTTAACATAACCAACCATATGGCACCTTATCTCAGATTAATTTTTTAGCATGGGTCCCAGCTAACACCTATACATAATTTGACCTAGTGACATGGGGCGTGTTCATACGTCACCCTGGCGCTAACAACATAGATAGTCCCTGGATTAGATGGTAAGGTGAGTGGTTTTCCCTGAATCAATTGTCGCTTACAATACCTTAGATTTAAAAAAAAATTTTTTTCTTCCCTCAGTATATAGTCATATAAATAAAGCTACAACGAATAATACGTTCAGGCTCTGAAGAAGGCGTATTTGCCGAAAAGTCAGCCACAAGTATTCGCGAAAGCCTCTGAACTTTCACCATGTGGGTTCCCGTGTTGCTAACTTCTTGAGTCACATAAAGTACGCATATGTACCACTTATTCGTACCTTCGCGTACCGCATCAGGATTTTCTCCGGCGCGAGCAGTTCCAGTGAATTTAGGTTTTTAAGAAAACATCACCACTGAGTGATTGTGCTGGTAACTTTGGGATTGTTTGGTAACTGGTTCACCAGATACCGCAAAATCGACTCTGACACTAACAAATTTCGTGGTAGAAGAGCAAGTAAGGTTTATTGAGCTTTATTTGGACATGACATAGTAGCCGATGGGGGAATAGGGAGATACGATGTTGAGTCTGGTAAAGCAGCTTGAACACTGACTGTGCTTGGGAGATGGGCTTACAGGCCGACTAACATTGAAGATTTTGTTACCCTTCACTTTCCCTGAGGTGCCACAGGCTACGGTAATACTTTCTAGATGTGGTAGAAGTCTATAGTGGACGAAAAATAACCACAGATGGACACCTGCCTGAAGTTGGAACCAAGTAAAAAGCCTCCTCCTGCGAGCCCAGTCGGCTGCATAGATGTCACCATTTGCATACAGACTGTAGAATTGCAGAAATGCGGAATGTCACATAAGAGACTTCCATAAAGGTTTTTAAGCATAAAAAATGCTCATGTTTAAAGAGCTTCCTACGTTCCAACAGAAACACCACATCTTTCCAATAAAAAACATTTGCAATTGTTATAGAACAGTCCATCTTTTTGTAGTCGATTAATTGCCTCAGAAATGTCGATTTTGAACTTGGTTCGTAGAACGACCTCCATATTACGCTTTACTAGCCAATGGAGGATAACCGATTATGGAAAAGAATTTGCAATCAGTCCACTTTCTCAACTTCCAGCGGATTTCTTGCTATTATATAGTGAAATTTCAATTACATGCAAACTTTGTCGTTATGAAGAAATCGGTTATTATTCAAAGACTTATAAAAATGTACTTTTACTGGAAAGAACGCCCACTTCCTCTAAAATTCTTCATTTTTTATTACGAAAAGTGTGGAATCTATTCGTGCTCATTTGGCTTTTTTACAGAAAACTCTTTCGAAAGCTTGAGAAATACGTTTTGATACTTGCCTTGGTTTCTGGAAAAATTTCGATGAGAATGTCTTGCTTTCGGATAGAGTAGTTTCAAATTTATAGTCGAATTTCTTAGAGTCACATAGTGAAATCCGAGTTGAAGCAAACTTTTTCGCTACAAAATAATAGGTTACTATTGGAGGGACTTCTATAAACGTAATTCTAGTAAAAAAAATGCCCAGTTGCCCTGGAAATTCTTGCTTTTCAATGCAAAAGCTATATAACTAGGAAAACAGCGTATTTCAAACTCTTTATCCATATTTCTTCCTATGATACCATGTGGAAGCACTTCAAAAATACATTTCAATTATGATTAACTTCTAGATAGAACTTGTACTATTCGAATTGTCGGTGAAGTGGCATCGTATTGAAATGTCCAGTTTCATATTCGACAAGCAATCCATTGGTTTGCAATTTTTGGGCACGTTTCAAATAAAAATTGCTTTATTGAAGTTTCCTCTAACACTTTTTACCACTTATTGGTGGCGAAATTTCCTTTAGTGACAATAAAATTCCTGACTTCATTAGAAAACTACAACATTGCATTTCAAAGCGCTACACTGGCCGCGATAAAAACTAGATAATTCACTAGATAATGATAAGAGAAATTCCTTCTTTACGCAGTTCATTATCATCTAGCTGGAGTTAATCAGATAACATATCACTCCCCGAAGCAGGATACGGTATAAATGACACGACCGAATTTACTAGATAATGAAAAGGTAAATACCTCCATTGCGCATATCCCTATCACCTAGTTGGAGCTTATCAGATGACATATCACTCCCCGAAGCAGGATACGGTATGAATGATACGACCGATTTAACTAGATAAGGATAAGAGAAATTCCTTCTTTTCGCAGTTTATTATCATCTAGCTGGAGGTAATCAGATAGCATATCACTCCCCGAAGCAGGATACGGTATGAAGATACGTCCGATTTAACTAGATAAAGATAAGCGAAATTCCTTCTTTCCGCAGTACATTATCAACTAGCTGGAGCTAATCAGATAACATATCACTCCCCGAAGCAGGATACGGTATGAATGATACGTCCGATTTAACTAGATAAAGATAAGAGGAAATCCTTCTTTCCGCAGTTTATTATCATCTAGCTGGAGCTAATCAGATAACATATCACTCCCCGAAGCAGGATACGGTATGAATGATACGTCCGATTTAACTAGATAAAGATAAGAGGAAATCCTTCTTTCCGCAGTTTATTATCATCTAGCTGGAGCTAATCAGATAACATATCACTCCCCGAAGCAGGATACGGTATGAAGATACGTCCGATTTAACTAGATAAAGATAAGCGAAATTCCTTCTTTCCGCAGTACATTATCAACTAGCTGGAGCTAATCAGATAACATATCACTCCCCGAAGCAGGATACGGTGTGAAGATACGTCCGATTTAACTAGATAAAGATAAGCGAAATTCCTTCTTTTCGCAGTTTATTATCATCTAGCTGGAGGTAATCAGATAGCATATCACTCCCCGAAGCAGGATACGGTATGAATGATACGTCCAATTTAACTAGATAAAGATAAGAGAAATTCCTTCTTCCCGCAGTACATTATCATCTAGATGGAGCTAATCAGATAACATATCACTCCCCGAAGGAGGATATGGTATGAATGATACGACCGATTTACTAGATAATGTTAAGAGAAATTGTTCTATCCGCATTTCATTATCATCTAGTTGGAGCTAATCAGATAACATATCACTTTCCGAAGCAGGATACGGTATGAATGATACGACCGATTTAACTAGATAAAGATAAGGGGAATTCCTTCTTTCCGCAGTTTATTATCATCTAGCTGGAGTTAATCAGACAACATATCACTCAATGAAGCAGAATACGGTATAAATGATACGACCGAATTTACTAGATATTGAAAAGGTAGATTCCTCCATTGCGCATATCCCTATCACCTAGTTGGAGCTTATCAGGTGACATATCACTCCCCGAAGCAGGATGCGGTATAAATGATATGACCGAATTTACTAGATAATGATAAGAGAAATTGATTCATTCCGTAGTTCCCTATCAACTTGTTGGAGTTTAAAGCGCTGCACTTGCCGCGTGATTTCGCCGTCTGCTGCGTGTGAAGTCAACTTCGGACTCAGTGGCTCAAGAGTTGCTCTCTCCTATGGATGCTGATCATGTTGATTCGCCATGAAACCCCATTAGAGCTCTACTGAAGAGTTCTACGTGTATTAGAAGCGATGGATGAATTTATCAGTGAGCAGTGGGTGAGATTGAGCCAGTATCGAGTTTATGGTGAACGATATCAATGCCTCTGCGCTAATAACCCTTTGTGGAGAGAAGACAGCTCCGATTTTTGGTGGGAATAAAAGTTTCAAAGAAATCATCAGAGAAAATGTTGCAGAATTTTCAAATGACACCTGTTCGAACCTGATCATATCGAAGTAAAGATGGAGTTGAGTTGACATTGTTGTTGCCCACTTTGATTCCTGTCTGTGCTACAAAAACAATGGGTGAGAACTAATGTATTCTTGTGGTCCTTTCAGACAGAGACCAGATTCATGTTACACGATCGTTCTAATTGAAAATTCATTCAAGCATTTTGAGGAATTCCGGGAGAGAATGTGTGAAACCATGGGACAGTGATAAATGTCGTTCATCAACTTTGTTTGAACTCAGACAGTAGACAGCGTAGTTGTGGTGGCAACGCTTTCCATTGCTCGGAGTTGCCAACTTCCTCTGGCTCCTACTCCATCAAACAACAGAATAGAGTTAGGAAATCGGTATCAGACTTACCAGAGATCAGCTCACTCTACTACGCCAGGGAGCTCCTTGACACCGTCACTTAGAACTTTGAAGTAAATCATTTCACTCGGCGTTCCGTGATATTCACGACAAACGTCAAAGAAATCCTTCAGCAGCACTCAAAGCTGCATTCAAGAATGTTCGAGAATCTTCGTGGATTGTGGACACAAGAAAACGAATTGAATACAGGAAGTTCCGTAATCAGCAAAGTGAGCGTGAAACATATAATCTCACATTATGCTTGATAGTTACTTTTGAATCATGAAGAACCATGAGTACTTTTGAACCATGAGTTAGACACTTATACAATACTAAAAACGTATTTTGGCCTTGCAAACCTCCTCAGTTGAACACTGCCTATTCAGTGATTTCTTCACCTAATGGTTTGAGTAAATAGTACGTCTGCATCTTCTCTACGTAAGGGGGTTGGGTTGTACTGGTTGTTCAGTAGTGAGCCTCAGGTTAGCTTTAGCATCGAAAGTTATTAATTTGAAGTAGAATGCTCGATTTTGCACGAGTTGTGCCACGCGGAGCTTTTACGAAAAACAGTTCACGCTGGGATTATAATTGCTTATAACAATAACGACCATACACTATAAGCAAGCTGGTGATGTATAGTTGAGCTGGTAGATAACAAGTTCTACGGTTGACTGGAATACTGGAAGGCTCGGAATCAGCAAACCATTGCAAAGACGAACATCAGCGGGCCCTTGTCCAGAGGAAATCGGCCTCGTTTGAATCCTTGACTCACTTATGTGCGGACAATGACAAATACTCTCTCTAACATAAAATAGAAGCGTATCGCAGATAAAAAGTGTGAGCACAAAAGCTTACTGCAAAACAACTGAGGGTAAGAAGCATAAAATTTTGCAAAACAGGCGCTACGATGAAAATGCACCAAAGGAGCTTTTGCATGTCCACTTGGAAGCAATGTTATCAATTCTAAGAACAGCTTACAGTATAAGTTAAGCTTGTACCATGTTTACTTGGAAGCAATGTTACCGTGCCTGTGAATAGACATGCAGTATTTTTTTGGTACTTTATTTGATCCGTCATCGCAGTTTTCCTCTTTTTCACTGCGCGAATATCAATACTTTCAGCATTCAATCCGTTTTTTTTTGTCTTCTTACTGAACGGTGTATCGCACTGGTTGAGCGAGTCTCCTTGCAGTCTCGAGGATAGCCTGGCTGTGGCGTTCTATAGAACGTTGTGGCTGACTGCCGGAGAGAGTTGGGGGATGGAGGTCGGCTTGACGCGAGCTGCGATGAACATCACAACCTTTCGCTCACGGCGCCCCAGACAAACATATTACTTCATATGAAATCTTGAACTGAATGTTTAAGAAGATTCAATTAGACTAACAACAGCCACAGGTAGGAGTTAATGCCGGAAATACACAATAACAAAAAGAATAATAGCTATTCGGAAATAGTTATTATAGTTCCACGCCGCGGATTAAAATGATGGGTTGATGTGTTGCATCGTTGAAAGATTCTGATCTGAACTGTTCGTGTATTCTCTCTTCATGGTTGTTTCGATGTGGTTGAACGACCGTTGGGCAGTGATTTTTTGGTCCATTTATCTGCAGGAGTATCCTGCAACTAGTTAACAGACACAGTCCGGAGGCTAACTGCAAAGCGGAAGCCAGCCATCGGCCAGTCTGGCTGCATACTCATAAAGGCTAATACTCTGATTGAAGGATATTGCGGAACATCCATGACTAACTCTTTTTTATTTACAGTATGCTTTCCACAATTTTCTAGAAGGACCACATTCACGTGCATCTGGACCTCATGCGATAAAGTTTTAATGAAGACTTGAAAATAATTTTCGTTTCCAAATATTTTCTCATTTTACGAAAATATCACTGCCAGGGCTTTGGTTCGAAACCGCACTCCGGGCTATCCAAGTCCTACGTTTCTTCGGAATCGTCTAAATGACAACTGTCTTGACTAATAGGATAGAAATACTAACTAATTCAACATAAGTTGACTTAAGAGCTCAAGTTTTAAACTGACAGAAAACTTTCTGAACCTTTGTATCTTGGCGCCTTTTACTGGGATCGTAATCTGTATGATATAGAAAGTAGTTTCAAGATGTGTCTTACAAAAAGCTGTATAGTTAGCTTTAATGGCAAAAACGAAGTCTTCATGAGTTCAGTTACAGTATATCTGATCTTGAAGAATTGAAGAATAAAGAAGAATCTATACGATGCTGTATAAATTGGCGAAACAGGTAGGCGGAATCGCTTCCGTATAAAAGAACAGCAATTCAAAATCCAATATCCAGCAGTCTTCTTCTAAGCAGGCACAAGACTCGATGAGATTGTGGTGATTCGGAAGTTAGTGATGACTCTGGAGAAGAAATCAAAAGCATCACTGCGCAAAACTGTAATATATCTCAAATAGACTTGGGGAATCGAGAAATTGAATAGAAAGTGCGAATTCCTCGCTAATACGCGTTAGCCCAACACTATCACGCCTTATCTCAACATCGTTCCTGTTCTGACCGAATATCATTCATCGTCGTATGTGAAGAGCATGCAGGTGGTCTTACTTTTCAAAGAAAGATGAGCACTTTGCATCCTATCACTATTTGACTTTTTACAAATGGATTTTCCATGAGACTCTTTCATTAATGGAATACGGCAGTATAACAAAAGAACTAAGCTTAAAGGATACGAACTCACCAAAGCGTTAACTATTCATCAAGAAAATGCGTATGAGATTCATGACAGCTCAAAAGAAAGTTTCCTAATGACTCAAAACGACTGTCCAAAGCCATTAGACGACGTGTGTAATCGTAACTGAAGTTAGTTTGATTCAAGGAATCGGAGTATGGATCAAATTAAGTATCCTGACCCATCAGAACTCTCTTTTCGAGTAGGATTGATGAACTATTACCATCTAATTTTATCATAATCATGAAGGCAATAAGTTTTGCAGCAGTCGAAGTTTTTAAGTTGGCATATGCCTTAGAAGCATCTCAATAAGCGGCTTTCATTTAACGTCAGTATTGATAACCGGTAGGCTCTTGCACTATTAACCCGTCGGAACCGCGCTGATTGCCTGTACGGTAGTGCGACGTGTTTCAATGACAATGTGGCAGTTTTGTAGTGAAATTTAGATTTTTATCACCATTAAATGGTTGGAAGTTGAGCAGAGCGGCTAATGATGCTCGACGCGGCTAGACACAAAAATTAGCTTACACGCTTTTAACTCGCTCCTTCAACCTAACGAAGGCTCGACGCTCCAGCTTGACTAGCATGAAAAGAAAACAGACGTGCTCAACCAGAGTTTCACGACGTTCATGATGATGAAATCTTTAGGCAAGCGAGGAGTCGAATTAGATGCGCAAACTAATGGGATCAGCACAGCACAAAAAAAATTTCTGAAACGGGTCTAATAGAGTAATAAATCGATAAAGAGAAAGTTTAATCGTCAGCGAATGTAGAAACTCTAAAACAGGTCGATTAATGTAATAGATTGATAAAAAGAGTTTGATTGTCAGCAAATGGTTTAATGTGATAGGAAGAAGCTTTAGAAAGGCCTGTTCAGGTAAAAAATGCCAGAACAATGAAACGTTTTTATCAAAAATAGCAAAACACATTGCAATACAATGGACTCCATTGATAAGTCGCAGCAACTTTTGAATATTAGTGGACTTTGCGGGTTGACACTCATATAGAGTTGTAGAAGAGCCTTTCTTCTATTGTATCGTAGGTGATGACTTCAATATTATCCAATTATTTCATGCCATGAAAATTATTCATGGCTGCAACCTTTGTCACTGATTATGCTAATTTAATTTCACGTTTTTTCACGTTTTTTTCACTAATTTCACGTACCCATCCTATTTCTTTCTTCAGAAATCTCATCACAAAACAGGAACGGCAATAAAATCACCATTTCCAAGGTTACAGAATGCTTAATTGGAGTGTAGCAAGAAAGATTCGAAAAAATAGTCAGGAAAAAAGGGCACATTTCTTACAAATCTGTGATGACATGTAGGAATTTTTCAAGCAAACTGGACGTTTTTTCACCAACAGTACGTTGATAAATGATAACTTCATTTATAGTTTATTTTTGCATACAAATTTGCTTAGAATACAATTTCCACTTTGCAATTTCAAAAAATCCCCTGTGAACTCAAAGCGAAGCACTCCAAGAGTAGAGAGTTAGTTTTTCTTTGTTAGTATGACACAGAATAAAGGGTTGTCTCACAGACCAAACTTAGTTTTATATTCAGCAATTCTCAAACAATCAGAAGACTACTAGAACATGCACCAAGCGGCAAAAGAAAATCCGATCTCACTCGCTGAACCGAAACTTTTCATAGGGGTGTTAGCAATCATTCCGGAGCTTAGATTTCTGGCTCGACCCCACGTAGCTGGTTCTTCAAAACACCCTTACATAATGCTATCAAAATTAAAATAAAATAATTTTTTACGCGAAAACGTGTTTTCTTTACCTCGCTTATATCTTGTTGGACAAAATCTCTTTCTTAGAATGCTCGCAGTCATTTGTTAGCACAAGTTTCGAGGAACTAAAAAAGTGTTGGCTTTTAAAAAAGCTGTTTTGATAGCGCTGTAGCAGAAGAGAAGATTTGTGCTTCACACCTTGCAGTACAAAGCTTTTTCTTTAGACCATTAGTGGTCATTCGATGGCGTAAGTTTCAAAGAATTTAGATGTCCTGCTTATCGTCTGAAAATATCGTCATCAGAGGAAATAAGACAGGACTTTACAATTTCGGCGAGCTTCTTTATTGGCTAGTCCATGAGATCGGAGCCAATTGATCGATGCCATTGGGTATGTGGGATGTATCTTGTTTTTCAAATGGGAATTTCTTGTCCATTTTGAAAGAAACTCCACATAAAACGATTGACTCAGATACACGTATATTTCTTTGCACGTCCATATGTTTTCGTGCTTCCAGCGAGTTATATGCGTGATAAAAATGGATGCGAAAGGATCAAAAAGAAGAGTTTATAACATATAACAAGCTATTAGTGACAAGGCTAATCTAAGTGGTTCATCGTTTTTGAGGTAAGCAAACCAAGGTTGCTAACAAACAAAGTACAATGGGACAACAATACAACAAATATAATGTAGCTAATTTTTTGGAGAGTTTCGCCTTCTTCAGGACTTCTAATGGTCAAACTAATCTGCTATTTACTCAGTCAAAAAATTTTCGCTCACCGTATAGTTTCTTGAGTCTTCCACTCATTAATTGGAGACCGCCCCAAAGACTATTGCAGTGATAACAATGTGCCTCACTCAGGTTGGTAGATTAGCCTGAGGTTTAAGGCAACGTCCGCTCGTATTGGCGACGCTGTTCCTTGGGGTTCATTTCTGGATTAGTATTTATCCAAAAGGCTTCCAGAATTTCCGCGCCGTCGTTCTGGATTTCTGTTCAAGGAATAGTATCTTTCACATCAAAATCTACTCCTTTATGTTTTTGTTTTCCATGTGCCTAATAAACTCCTTTGATTGGGGCTACCCTCTTCAGCTAAATGCTGTTTCGTACGCACGCAGAGTGGTCTACCCGTTTCGCCAATGTATCGTTCTCACGTGCCACAAGAGATTAAGTACATTATCCCACTCACAAAGACCGCACTTGTGAAAAACATGTTTCACATCCTCCCAGTATCTGCACAGGAAAGGATCATCACACAGTAATCTGAAATATCTGCGTGAAAATTTTGAAAGCCTTCTGCACAAATACTGAAATTCCAAGAAAGAATCGCAAAGAGGAGTGCCTTGTATCTACGCGTGACCTATTGTATCAAATGAATATTTGAAAGAGTTAGAATATATTGGGGCGCCGCAGCCAAGTGGTTGTGATGCTCGTCACGGCGCCTATCCTCGAGATCGCAAGGAGACATGCTCAGCCAGTTTCTACGTCATTCAAGTAGAAGACGAAAAACGATTCGAATGCTAGAAGTACTGGGATTCGCGCAATAAAAATTGTGATGACGAGTCGTTTAGATAAATAGATAATACATAAATAAAATTGTTAACCGTGAGTGTTTTGAATGATGTTCACTATGCGATCCAGAAATTTGTTTTTCACTTCTTCAAGCCCGGGTTATGAAAGTATCTGCTTCATTATATTGCAGATCTATTTGACCATTTCAAGCTCTGAAAAAGGCCGGACTCATCGAAACGCCAACCATTCTGTTTCAATAGTGTTATATTTTCATTCGACCCAGTAAGCATTATTTTAACAATTTCGAATCTACTTAAAAAAACGCTTCAAACCCATGTCGATGTAAAGAGATAGTCGATCCTGCAACTCTAAATCGAAAATCATCTAACGCCCTAAATGCTCACTCAGCTTTGCAATGCCAAGTGAAGTTGAATATACTGCAATTTCTTAGAAGATCAGCACTGAGTCTTCTACTTACTTCTACTTACTTCGTCAGGTCTCAAAATCACTAAGAGGGCTATTCCAATTTCTCTATAAGTGATGGGAAAAACCGAAGACCACTGACCCGTTAGTCTGATTTCTCACGAAAGGCATAGAAGAAAGATATGATGCTTAGCGAATCCCTAGGGCGAGGAGGACCCACTGGGATAATCTTGAACGCGATAGGGAAAGATAAAAGCGTTGCTGCTAACTGCTCGAGTCAGTCGACGATCAACGGGACGACAGGTGATATAGGTGATGTCGAAAAGATATACTTCAAAGCTTTCTGTGGATGACAAGTTATAGACAAAAAACCAATTGAAAAAATGCTGGAAAAAATGAAAAAAAACCAGCACCTGCGCAATATTTGTGTCAAATTGAATAAGTAATAAAAGTGGAGATTTACATCATTCGAGAGCGATGCACTTGAATTGTCCTTACATGTCGTGCTATCTCCATAATCATTCTCTATTCTCCCCGATACCTTTCAACACGATACGTGGTTATTGTATATGTTATGATAATGTGATAAGCAGTGGAAACTGAACTGCAAGGGCATTTATGAGTTGGAAGTTGAGCCCTACTAGCTTGGTTGCCTTACCGTTATTTCATCGGCGTCGATGACAAGCTCGAAGGAAAAACTCTCTTAAGTAATGCTGAGGTGATTTCACAACATATGTAGACATTTTTCGAACTTAGGCATGACAGTTCAAAGCTTGTCGTGTGCAAGAGCTTTTCTATGCATAGGTAACAGTGCTTGTTTATCTGCTAGCAATTTTATGAGACCCATCACAATCCGTGGTGTTTATTCTCCCTGACGTTTCAGATTATTGTTCGGAAACTTCAACATTCACCAGATTTCGTTTATTTCTTACTCATTTGAGACCTTTTCATTCTTTTCATCAGCTTTATAGCATTATGATTTGAAGATTTCATTCCTGAAAATCAGAGTTTGCTACAATGAGTTTGCTGAAAAACGAGCCCTCAGGAACAAATTTCTTTCCTTTTCATGGAGGCTGACGATTGTTGGGGTGAATATCTTGGAAAGTCCTTAAACGTTTCTATTAGAAACCCAAGCAAAATTGAATTCGAGCGAAGTTCACCATACCAATGAAGGGAGAAGGCCAGAAAATCTAGGAGAGCCAGAACTTTCACACAAACACCACCGTTATGGCTGACGCATGGGAGAGAAGGAAATTATTGGATGAAGTGCTGGCACACGTGGCAATATATAGAGGCAATCCAGAGATATAAACTTTTCCACAGATAGGAGATTGACGCACAATTTGTGTCCGTGAATGTAAAAGCTCTATTACTGTTACTTTAAAGCATGCAATTTAGTTTCCAAAGTCAATCAACTCAAGGCTTTCGTTCATTCGGATCAAATAAATTTACCACAGATTTCGCTCTTTCTGTAATATGTGTGATTGATCTCGCATGGTTTTGTGCGTTGTGAATTATGATGAAACAGCTGAGAAAACATTTCCTGCATTCATTGCGATAAAGGGCAGATTTTTTCATCTGAAGGCGTTTTTTATTGTTGTTCACTATCGACCACTGTAGGCCTCTGAGCCATCCAAATATCATCCATGAGCATCACTGTGATGTTATGCGTATAAAAATGGTATTCAATATTCGCTATGATATTCGTAACGCATTTTTCATCTCTCTCGTGAATACGATTATTCTTCCTTCGATGTCCGATAAAATGATAATGCTTCGATTTTTCTCATTGATTTCGTCACAAGACTTTTCTGAGGAACTAAAAGCTCAAGAGCCTACTCCTTATTTCCTATTGTTTTCATTTTTTTCATTATTTTTTCTTTTTTTCTATTTCTTATGCTTTTTCTTCACTTGCTATAAGATTCGCAAGCATACGTGTTCTTCGATTTCGTGAAATCTACGTAATCTCCATCTTTTTTTTTCTGGACGCCATAACGGCGAATAGTAAGAAAATAATTGATGAAATTTTTTCCCAGTTCATAAATCCTTGGCAAAGTATCGTCATCGCCTTAATCTTTTTGAAATTTGCTCAAAATATTAAATTGTAACGATTTTGAACACCCAAATCATCTTCTTCTTACGTCGGTCCGATAATGCGTTACCCGTATTCTTATAATACTGGCCCGTCTGCCAACGAATCTACAAGAAAGATTGTAATTTCGCACGTAACTCTAAGGTGACGACTACCTCACAACCACTCAATCCAGAAAAGTAGTACGCGTCTTCACGTTGTATGTGCTCCGGGTGACTAATGCGTTCGGGGTTTGGCACAATGTGGTTTTTGTGAGCTTTCGCAACCGGATCCGTCACACCGCTAATCGATATGATGTTAATGAGTGATGGAACATTCATGACACTCTTTGTTATCATTCTTTTGGGAAGACTGGAGTGAAAGGACATTTTCAAGTAGAGGATTTGATCATCACTTCCTGGCTTTGCAAGGTGCGCATTCATCAATAATTTAGATACTGAGCAGTTCCGCAATAGCTTCAAAAGCAGTCAGCTAACAACTGGAGGTGTTCACAGAAACAAATCAGTTGCTGCTGATCACTAACAAAACTCAACTTGAGCACGTCAATAACTTCAATTGTGACTTTCTTTGTCCGAATAGTGCAGCGACCAGACGTCTGAGCTGAAGAAGAACCATGATTTAGAGCGAGGAAATTAGAAACTGATTCGATAAATCCAAATCAGTATTGTGGTAATGAAAGCTTTAAAAAACTCCCTAAACGCTCTACCTATAATTTTTCAGAATAACCAATAAAAAAACTCATGTACACTGTGGACAGTGTGCGTTATAATAAACAAAGCGAAGTCGAACTGCCCATATATAGTTTTTCAATATTGTTTATGTGATATTATGGCAAAGATGACGTGATTTTGAAAATTATGTGTTATGAAACCGTCGGCCAGAGTAATTTTCCTTTAATTTTGATTACACTGTCATTACCATTTTTCTCCGATAGTTTGTTTCTTAGTGAGAAAAGCCAACATCTTAAAGTTAGCGGACATAGGCCCCTTGTGTTGACTTATCAAGAAAACACCGAACCATCTGGCCAGTGGTCGGTCAATAGATAGGCGATATTGAAAATACACACAGTTCAATAACTGCAAAATGTTTGCCTTTTCTCCAGAATCTTGATTGGTGCAAAGGATCGGGGTCCAAACTGAATTAGCATGGTGAATGAGAGGCATTTATGAGACTCTACTGAATGTTTGCTCAGCCGAAATTTGATGATCAAATTCATGATCAGAAACATGATTCTGTTATTTCAGAGCTGAGATTTGTGAAAACTTCGTTTTTCACCTTCAGATGAAGCCAAGCATAAGTGTCACACCTCCAGAAATCGATCACTTCTCCAGCGCAAAAGTAAGCTATTAGTTCCTTTACAATTTGTTTGCTTTCACCAATACTATTTTCACAAGCATATTGTTGATTTCAAATTAGTGAAGCATCTTGGTAGCTCTCCATCATTATTAGACCATTCTTCGGTTGCGATATGTTTGCTTTATTTTTTCTTATTGTTCATTTTCAAAATTTTAAGCATCACATTTCTCACTTCTTACTCTCCTGAATTGCACAGAAAAAATGCCATCTTCAATGGATTTGCAAAAGGATATCCTAAGAATAGTCAGAAACAGAAACAATTTTCATAGATTTCTTCATTCAAATACTTCAGCTCTAGCCCATCCGATATGACATACAATAACGACGAGCTTATGCATCGCTTCGAAGCATACCGCTGCAAAACCAAAAAAATGTAGAACCAATTGCTTCCATTTTCTTAATTGTATCTTTTCTGAAAACAAAGGTCCACTTACTAACATAGAATTGGTTGGTACGGCTACGCGAAAATTTGAGCCCTTTGCCCGTAAAATTTCCATTTTATTGGTATTTTAAATGTCAGAGAGCTATATCATGATATCTTAAAAATTTTTATTTGACCCAGCATGTCATGTGGCCTGTTACGCAGACTTATAGAGCTCGATTAACGTGTTTCGACTTCAACAGTCTCATCAGTCGGTCGGTACCCTTTGTCTTTTGCCAATCCTCTCGAGGCTTTCAGTTCCCTACGCTAGCAGTGGGCAACGACAAACATTTTACACCGTCCATCAAGTGAAATTATCACTGAATGGACAGTGTTGTGCACTCGATTGCTCTTGGCTGGTATCTTCAGTGTTTTCTTCGTTTCGAGTGCTTTCTTAATATCACGCTTAAATTTCAACATATCTCATAATTACTAATTGAGCTATTAGCATAGGAGTTGAGCGCTCTGAGATGATTTTCAAAGACGAAGGGTACTGCTGCGCTGACGAGACTGTCAAGGTCGAAACCCACGTATCGAGCTCTATAAGTCAGTCCTATAAAAGACCACATCACATGACGGCTCAGATAATAATTATGAGATATTTGAAATTGAGCGTAATCTTATGAAAACACTCGAAACGAAAGGTATGATAAATTATGATAGCCGAGAAAACGCCATATAAGCATTTACGCCATGTAGTAGCTATGTTTAGTGAGTCGGAAATAACTTAGCGTCTAGGTGGATGCTTGAACGGCGATGTTTCCTGTTTTGATAAACGTGTTCTACTGAAAATCATCACGTTTTTTGAGTGATTGTTCTGGATAAACCCAGCTCTCCAGCTCTCCCTTATTCATGATAAGGCTATGTGAGACTGGTCCTTATGTTTAGTAGGTTACGATTCGATGATAACCAGTAATTGTCCGTCATTCTTACCGAATATCTTTCAAAACGTGCAAACAACTGGCACTCATATTATTGCGCTAGCGTAATATAATTAATATCTAATACAAAACCAGTACGACAAAATTTGTGCGAAGAGCACCCAGAAAGTGTCAGTTTATGACAAAGTAGCGATGTCATTTTCAATGCTTGAAATCCTCATATAACTGAACGAGACTTTGTCTAATTCGCGAATAGCGAACATCTTCCGCGTTCTAAACTACAATTATGCGGATGCTTTGTGTATCATCAACTATGTGACAATCACGATTTTTTCTGTTTTTATTTGCTGGCTGCCCTACGATTTCAATGAATTGAGCTCTTGCGTAATGAACGTGAGTCGATTGATTAGTGGGGGCTTCAAACTCCTCTCATCAACTGCCCATCTCACTAATTGTACGACTTTTTCCTGGTTGGGTCGGAATAGAGACATAATTCGCATATACGCAATATCTTCACATTCACATCCATACATCTGTACAGTTACATGTAATTATATTTGGAAGGCATATATCGATATGCTGAAAGTAGGCGCTACACATCTACGAAGTTCATATTGGTCTGTAGGAACGAATTTGGTGGTTTACAAGAGTCAATCAAGCATAGTAGAGCCAAACAGTTTCATCTTCGAATTCATGCTCGCTTTGGAAACAGATCTGGTTTTGCTCAAAAGTCATCAAAGAGTTTGGTAAGAAGCAATTACTAGCATTAAGCGTATGGATATGTTAACGATCTCGTGTGAATTATTGCTTTATTGACATAGCTGAACCGCATTCAGAACCATTCAACGAAATATCAACGTCTATTTCATAATTACTGCACTTATTCAATCGATTCTGGATTGTTTATGTTCTTCAGTTTTGCTGCTGTCATTGTTATTATGTAACGTGTCATCATTATTGAATTTCATATCCTTGTTACTGGCTATCTAAAAACGAACTGTGATGTTTCAACTTTGCTTTTTTCAATGAACTTTCAACTTTTGTCTATCAAGACAATACCACACTCCATTTTGTTTGAAAATATTTTGTCGTAAGGGTTTCTACCTTTGACTTGTCGGAGGTCATAAACATCCTTATAATAGTTATGACGATGAAATAAGGGCTTGGTGGGCGCAAATGCACTTGCATGACTATTTGAGAAACGGAAAGAATTTAGTAGGAAACTGAATAGCTAAGATTTTGGGCGAACTGAATTACAGTGAAGAAAGTCGTCGTTTTTGAAAACTCAACGACACCTTTTTTCTGCTGAGCCAGAGTGACTACTTCGTGTGGTGACGGTGTGATGAGTATGGAATCCCCTATGATAACCAGTGACGACTGACTCAGCGGCTAGTGTTCCTCAGAGTCGATGTTACGCCAAAAGAAGATTTTGTTAACCTTTCGGTGATCTAAGATTAGTTTTCTTCATTAAAGTAATGTGAATCTGGGTTATTAGAATAGGAGGGAGGACAATCCCTAAAATCCGCTTGGAATCCTTTCATTGTTCAGTAGAAGGAGACAATAATTTGTCTACTATAACACTTGGCTACTCATACGACGCTGCATGGTAGGTACGAGGTGGGTAGAAAACCCAGCTCTGTCCACCACACCAGCCAGGACTTTTGCCTAATAGCTACCATTTCTTCAAACATCTCAATAACCTTGTACGCGAGATGCCCTACAGGGCCAGGGTTTTACTATAGTGGTATCGATAAGCACGCTTCCCGTTGACCGGAAAAAATGTAATGATATGTCAAAATTTAGTGCTTTTAGACCAACCTCGCGTTAGCTTAGCAATCCAAAAACTACTCAATGCCTTTCCTTCTGATTAAAAAAGTTTACTTTAGGGCGAAAGTATGCCACTTTGACATTGCAGTCTGAAATTCGACATTACTTTCCAAAGCGCTTAATAGTTGCCATAGGCAATCTCTTGTTACTCCATAAAAGTTTCTTGTTTTGTTTATGCTATATAACATGGGAGGAAAATCTCATTGTTTTACCTAGTACTATAAATTATAGCAGGCAAAACTAGGCGTTACCTAATGTTTTTATAGGTGACCGCTTTACTATTGTTGCTTCTAGACGGTGCTGTCTTAGGCACGTTCTTTTCCTATAGAGTTGCCGATAAGCTACCACATACATCCGGTGAGTCTCAACAAGCATGTATTGATTCTAGAATGACCAATGACCGCTATTAGTTCATGATCTGGTGAGGGTAGAATTCCAGCTCCAGTGTAAAAGAGAGGTTGATGATGAGCCTGGAAAAGTAAATTGTGATCTTTCAAATGGAGAGAAAATTTCAACCTCTCTTTGAACCATTTTGATTATTTTGAGATCTATCTTGACATTTTTTGTACTAATTCACTGTTTTAGTGCGCGGTAGTTCACACATGATATGCTAAATAACAAGAGTCAGTATGTAATTATAGTCTGAAAGAATGTGCTAGGCTTCTTCGAGATTTACGTTAGTGGCTTACGCACGTTTCGACAGTTCGCCCGCCTCATCAGAACCCCATTTTCCACTAGTCACCGCTATCAAAGCAGGGACGGAGAAACGTGATTCGGTGAAGATGACGTTAAATTGTGGTCTTTACCATCTTTTCAGTCCATGGCATGGCTGTTATCAAATATATTGACATTGCCTTCAAGTATCCAGTGAATAGAGTGATGTACAAAACTTTCGCGTCAGGCGGGACTCGAACTCACATCTCACTCTATCCGGGAGCGCATCACTCTACATCACTGGGGATATTTGAAAATTTGTATCACCGCTAGAAGAGGTTGAATAAAAAGAATACCAATTGATCATCATTACCCAATATCTGTCAGCATGATTGGGTTCAATGTCGATACCGACTACCCGAACCAGGTCGTTGAACGTTGGCTGCTGACAGATAGATGTATTGTAGCGTAGAAAGATTGTTGTCCAAAATGGGCGCCAGTAGTGCAACGAGTTAGAGCACGCGCACCCGGATAGAGTAAGATCTGGGTTCGAATTCGTCTGACGCGAAAGTTTTGCACATCACTTTACATCGCTGGGTATCTTGAAAATTCCTATCTTGGCTAGAAGCGGTTGAATGAAAAGAATTCCATTGCCTTCCAATATTTCGACGAAGCTTAAGTATCCACCGACATATCAACCTCAATTGAGTTTGAAACAAGTTCTCAGATTATACTATATCTTTCTAATAATATTATGTACACTTGTTATCAGTCACACCTGGAGAAGAAAAACATTAACCTATCAAATTTTGATGGTCATAAACATATTCTGTGGCAAGATAGCAATAGACTAAACCGGATCATCATTTGAGGCTAATCAACTACTGTCTATGAATAGCTTTTTCCTGATAACAACTTAGTGTATTGCTAGCTAGCACAGGATTCTTCTCGCTTTTTTGTCCCATTCAATTACATTGTCCTTTAGATAATTCGAGCTTCATATCACTAAAAATATGTTCAATATGTTTTTAGAAACAACGAACTTAGAAATGACTTAATCGGTGCTTTTAGTTTGTTAGATTGCAATTATATACTGCTAATTAATTCGTTATACAACATTAGAGTCCATCAAAGCATCTTAGAGTGACAATAATCCGTAAGTTGATCATATGACCTACTGATAAGTGTTGTCCACAGTGTATCATAGCAATATGATATGGCAAACTATAATTCATCGTAGAAACTCGGCGGGATCTTAGGAAATTTTTTCGCTTTCTCCAGGTATAGATGACGCACTATGGACGGTGGGTCTGGTGCTGTGGTTCGTTTCAATTGTTTTGGCATATGTGGGTGTTTTTACAATGAATACCATGCTATTCACTCCTGTATATATTGTTTGGGTGAGTAAATGATTGAACGTTTCTATTAAGAAACATGAACTCATGAAGCACCTTTGAGGAGTTGAAAAGTGAATTCACGTTCACAGGATAACGGGATAAACCTTCCGTAGTTTCTATATCAATTGAGAATAAGTCAATGATTCTATTTCAGTATACATCGTTGAGTTGCAAATACATAATTACTAAGCACTTGTGAATCAAACTGGCTACATGCATCGTAAGACAATTCTTGGTGCTGTTCTATACAGGACTGCATTAAGATGATATTAGGTCGGGGAAAAAGTTGTGAGAAAATGCTTTTAACTGTTTGAGTGTCGACCATTTTCTGTGTTTTTGGGCTCAATCGAAAGCCCGTCTTCTTTTGAGTTGAATGTTATAAATTTATCCACTATTTCAAGATGAAATCAACAATCGAGCAAATTAGGTTGTTGGTTATGCACGAACTATTGTTGGAATCAAATGCAACGGTGGCAAGTGAACGCATCAATCTGGCTTGAGGCTAAGACACTCTGGTAAAAGTAAGGTGCTTAGGTGGTTCGAAAAATTTGACGAAGGTGAAGAAAGTTTGGAAGATCAGTCGCGTTCAGGTCGTCCAGATTGATGCGTTCACTTGCCAATGTTGCATTTGAATCAAACAGCCATTCGTGCATCACCAACAGCCTAATTTGCTCGCTTCTTAGCTCCATCTTCAAATAAGTAGATTAATTATATAACAATCAACGCGGAAGAAGACGTGCATTAAAATAAGACCAAAAACACAAGAAATGGCAGACACCCAAAAAGTTACAAGCATTTTCTCAGAACTTTTTCCCCAACCTATCATTATGGCGAATTTCATTCACACGTTCATAGTGTTTCGAGTTGACTTGTGATAGAGTAGAACACTTTAGCGCCAATTTTTTCTAACACAGTGCTTCTAGCATAGTTCTAGGTTTAATATGAACAGATTGCAATAAAAATCATGAGAACAGTACAACTCACGAGATCTTAGAGTTAAGGAGAAAGGAAACTTGCATAATGAACAAGGAAGGTAATGAATGTAATGAAGGTAATGAGAGCGTAATGAGCAAGGTGCTTATAAAAGACATCGGGAAGTTCAAAAAAAACAGAATAAGATAGAGCTTAACGTTATTTATGGCGGGAATCAGCATCCCGGAGATAGGCATTGAAGCTAAACTTTTTCCCATTCAGACTGTAACATTTGTGCTTTCGATTGTCACCATACTACTGGACGTTTGTGCTAATCTGTTCTGTACAGAAGTGAATGAACTCAACACAAGTAACTGCCAGTTTTTTCATATTCAACTTTCTAACCCAATCACTGCGTCATATCGAAAATAATATCGTTATCAAGATCGTAATCAATAATCAGCTTCGATGCGGCGTACTGGTTCTTCTAAGATCACTGTTCTTTTGTTCGACTCAGTGAATGAGAAAAGGACTGTAATAGGGCTCTAAGTGGTCAGAAAACGGTTCTTAAAAGCTATAACTATCAAATCATTTTACATTAGTTGTGAGTTATGCGTTGAATATTTTGTTTCCTTGTCTGCTTTCCTTGTGTATGCGTTATCATTTTTAGACGATGTAAAGTGGCCATGCAGTATTTTCTTATCACGCCAAGGAGTAAGTTTGCACTAACTTTTTGCTTTCAAACTTAATAGTGTTTGAAGATTTTCTATAGCAAAATTTATTCTCAAAATTCAGCCACAAAAATCATTTAATTTATATTTGACTTCAGTCATTGTCGACTTGCTTGCTGCTCTTACTACTGAAGCACGTTCAGCTTTTTCATATCAGGAGTTTGGCGATAGCGATGGAAAAAAGAACGGAGTATGTTGGTTTCATAATTTGCCCATTTTGTGCTGTATCATAGTGTTTATGCTTGAATTATTTTGAGAGACGGAAGTATCGGGATACCGAAAGCGGAACTCTTTTACACAACAAGGCATCCGTCATGGTTACGGTAAGAAGAGAGTCCTGTTTTTTTTCTTTTGGTTATCCGGCAGGTAATGGAGAAGGAGAAGTTTTTGTGCGATAAAAACTTTTCATAAAAGTGTTAAGAATCATTCGAAAGTTTTATCTCGATAGATTATTGTTCGCGCTTTATTTTTGAAAGGCCTTTTTACGGCACAGAAGCACTTGAAATAAAATTATGTCATACTCGCGCTGCGTGCTTTCAATGTTATCAAGCTTATACTAGGTTGAGGATACGTTTCTAAAATCTGCGACAAATTCAGATTTTTTGTTTGTCTGATATAGTATTCTTATTGTAAATTCATAGGAATATCTCTAGAACTCTATATCTCTTTCCATAATAAGCTCGCCAAGCGTTACACGGAAAGTACTCAAGAGTGCTAACTTTTTCAGTAAGACAAATAGAAACTTCACACCGTAAAGAGGACTGAAGAAAAGTTAGATGTATTGAGGGAGTGAAGGTCCTGCAGCATCCAGCCTACAGTTCAAATGCTGCGCCTTCCGGTTATGTTCCAATTTTCGTTTCAAAGGAGCAAATTCAGCGTGGACGCTTACTCGAGGCAGATCAAGTCGAAGAGGCATATTAGGAGTTTTTTGCTTCAAAGCTCACGAAATGGTACTTCGAGCAGATTCAGAATCTTGTACATTGTTGGCAGAATATCGTGGATAATGATGGTCTATATTTCAAAGAAAAACTAGTGTTGCTTTTAAGTGAGTATACGTATAAGCGCGTGCGGTGTTGTGCTTAGAAGTGCTCTGCGTCGCGCACAAGGACGACGGCTCGATCTCACGCTTATAGCTCATCAAGCCACTCATCCCTCTGGGCTCGGTAAATTGATATCGGACTGATCGCAAACTGTCTGGGAGGATAAGCAGCTCTAACTCGGTACTGCAGGAGACTAATGCGAGTCATTGTAGAGGCCTTGTATGCATTCAGTCATCTCAAACAAAATTAGAAATTGAAGGTGAATGCATGGCACGTCCACATCCGAGATTTATCAGCGTCGAAAGCATTACCCTTTTATCCTTCTATATGTTTAACTTGGAATTTTTAGCGAGTGTTGAATAAATTTTTCTCGGCCTGATATTTTGTTGCACAACGTTTTTTTTGTCTTGTGTTATTAACCACTGAATAGCGTAAAATTCAGAAGACTCAAAAATATGCATGCCTTTTAGAAAAGTTCAAGTATCTTCTCCAAGGATAAATGAAGAAACGTCCTCTTTCGCCAAAAAAAAATTCCATAGGAGTTTCAGTAATCATTCGAGAGCTTAAATGTCTGGCTACTGCGCTACGTGGCCTTTTTGAAAATCCTTTTTATAACGGTGCAGTAGAAAGAAAGCATTTGTGTTTTACTTACGCATATTTCTCGCAGTACAGAATTCTTTCGTTAAATTATAGGCAACCATTTGTTAGCGTAAGATTCAGACATTCCAATGCTGTACCTATTTTCTGGAAAGACTGTTTCGCTGTAGTGTAGCAAAGAAAATATGACTGAGTTTTACGTACGCCGCACAGTCGTTTGCTGGCTAGTGTGTGGGCTGAGAGTCTGCTGATCGTGTAATCGGTACGGCGTTCCATGATCGATTTCGTTGTTGCAGGGCAACGTGGAGTGCAGTTTTTGTTACATACATTGAGATTTGTTCCCTGCTTTGAAAGAAACTTCGGATAAAACGTATGACTTAGGAGACTATTAGAATTTCCTTTACACTTTCAATGATTTTTGTGCTTTCAGCGAAGTAATAGTAAAAGCACGAAGCCGGTGTAAAACATATTTTATTTTGAATGCTACAGCGTCACAACAGGATCCTTCCAAAAAACGGCCATGTAGTGCATATCCGAGATTTAAGCTCTCGAATGTCTTATGTAAAGTTGTTCAGCAAAAGACGACGCTTCTTCACTTGCCCTTGATAACATACTTGAATCAAAACGCTTTTTTACAGCGCTGTATTGGAAAAAGAATGTTGTTTTTCACACGCATCGTGCGTTATAGCGTGGATTTTCGTTATATATTTGGGAATTCTTCCTTCGCTTCGTAGATATTTTTAGGTTTTTCGTATTACTGGTGTTGAAAAAACTTTGTTCTATCGCTCTAAGCTCAGGCTTTTATTTGCATTCGTAATATCAATTGAGCCCGCTATTAATCCTAGATCTAAACCTCGGCCTAAGCAGTCTAAGCCCTAAGCACTAAAGGCATTTGAACGTGTAGACAAAATCTTCGAGTATCAGAGTTATAAGTCTTACCTAGAATCTCCTTCACAGAAGAGAAAAGTCCTAAATACAATGGTGAAAATGGCACTACACATTGGCATCCCGTTTGGGTGGCCGTTTGATCGCATATCAATCGATCGAAGGTCACTCACGCACCATAACTGTCAAGCAATACGTGAAGTACTTACACCTCAATTTTACTTTTCGTGCTTCACTGGAGTGAAGCATTCTTTCCAGAAATAAGCACAGTGTTGGACGATATTGATTAATTACCTATAATTCAAAGGAAGAGTTCTGCCTGGCGAGAAATATGCGTGTGTCAGGCTAAAACTTTTTCTTGCTTCAGCACTGTAAAAAGGCCTTTCTGGAAAGCACACCCTCCTTTGAATTCTTCGAGATTCAAGCTAGCGAAAGATTACTAGCAAACTAAAAAGAGTCTTTCTCCAGCGAAATATAAGCGTGGTAATAACAGAATCGTACGGCGAGTGTGAAACATAATTTTATTTCAACTGCTGCAGAGCTGCAAGAAAAGTCATTATAAAAGACAGGCACGTGCAGCAGTCCCTGAAATTTGAGCTTCCGGAGCATTACTAACTCTTTTATGAAAAGATTTCAGCAAAAGACGTACTTTCATAATTCCCTACCGGGTAACCAAATAAACCTAGACTCTTTATTTTCTGGCTTTCTTACTTTTTCATAAAAAGTTCTCTTCAATTGATCTAAACGAAGAGGGTAGAAGTGAGCAACAAACGAGGAATTATATACTGTTGGAAGACGCAAGTCCCACTAAACAATGCTCAATTTGCAAAGGGGACGGCCTCACTCACATATTTTACACTGCTATTTAATAAACTTTAGAAGAGTAATTGTCATAATAAGATTTCTCTATGCTGGCCTGACAGATGATGACTTACGCGAAAAAAGCGTTTTTTACTAACCAGTACTTTTCTTGACTATTTAGCGAGAGCACTGCTCTCCTTCTATTTTCTTGTTGTGATCATTTATTTTGATTTCGATCTAAACCATTATGACAAATTTCAGTTGCGTGTATGCTATTGAGCAAGTCATATATTTGCGTTCTACACTCTATTATTATGTCTAGAATCGTAAAATCTCGTACTATAATTTTGCAACCTATAAAAGCATTGTACACACCACTAGACGTTAAACAAACTTGTTCACAGGCAAACCTTCATGATCATCTTTTGATGGTAAGGGATAGAGGCTTTCAATCTTTTGTTATACAAAATTCTATGCTAACCTTATTATGAAAAGAATAGGAATGGTGGTAACTGTTTTTTTACTCTCTCTCGTTCTTTCATTGACTTAGATAATCACTACTTCGATATCTTTACGGATCAAAATTTCATTCTCCTAAACGATGCTTTTATTTGCTCATGTGGTTTTAACTAAAAAAAACCTTTGTACTGCAGAAAATGGAGGAGTATTTAAACTACTTTGGTTGTTCGATATGATAATTTTCTAGAGTCAATTTTAGTGAGAACATCGTCCATGAGCACGAAATTTCCGAAAAACTCACCTTTTTTCCGCGAAGGAACATAGCTTTTGCTGTTACATAGCACTTTTTTGTATTATCTATAATTTTGTGGTCCTTCAATAGTTTCTTCATAAAAATGTTTTATTACTAAGTTTGTTTCTGGAGAGACCTATGGTCCGTTCTATTATCGGGAAGAATGTTAGATTATATTTTTGGAATGATTATACATTGCTCGAACTTCATCGTGGTTTCGTGAGTACTTGGAAAGTGAAAATCTCATTTTGAAGTTACCTTATCATCGCTAAAGGAGAGAATATTTTTTAAAGGGCCTTCCGTAAGTGTAGTTGAAGTAGAAAAGCTCTCAGCTGCTTTCAGAATTTCACTTTCCAATACGAAAGCCACATCGATCAAAGAGCGCTGCATTTTTATCTCTTTTCTCACATTTCTTTCTACACTGCTCTTAAATTGTAACTTGAATACGCGCTTTCTATAGTGTACGACTTTCAAAAGGAAGTTGTAAAGGTTTTTTTCAGTATTTACTAGGTGAAGGGATAGAATAGAAAGGAGCGCACTGATCAATTCGAGCGCATCTAAGATTTCTTTTCTTCTCAAAAATGCGTCGTTTTGAAAGAAGTATGTACGCTGTTTCTACTATCCATAGCTTTATTGAGTTCTATGTTACTGGCGATAAATCTCCATTTCGTAATTCTAACGTGCTAAATCTCAGTAGAAAGCCATCAGATTGTCTTTCAGGCACACCCGTCAACTGACGAATGTGTCACGTCCCAAGCAAGATAATAACAAGGTCCTCAACCTTTGGCGATCTCAGTAGCTCATAGAATTTCCATATCTTATCGTCTTCTAACCGCAGTTCCTGCTTTCTTGTCATCATAAGATTTTGGACATCAAACTAGAGAGTTTCCGCATTTTCTTTTCTTATTACCTTTTCTTTTTATTGAAGTTTTATCAATATCGTCTCAGCAATATGAGAGAACAAGTGTTGCAAGTCTTTGTCGAGTCGCACCTGAGTCCATTGAAAATCAGTGCCACGATGCACGGCAACAAATATCGGAACGTTCGAGTTTTATGCGTTTCGCAAAAACATAAAGCGCGTTTATTAGTTCTGCAAATGTCTATGAAAGCACGTATGATGTTTTTTGGAGGCTGAGTGCACGATTCCAAACAACAAATTTATTGAAAACAGAAGAGGTCTCTTTGATTTCGTAAGAGTTCATTTTTGTTTCTTCTCTGTAGTCTGATTTTCCATGCTACTTAGTTAGAGTTATTTCAGGTCGAAGTTGAGCGTGTCGTATCCTCGCAAAGAAGAAAGCGATGACGACGATGTAGGTTTAGTATTCATTTTATTTTGCAAGACTCACTAATACATTCTGCTGTGAGGATGTCGGTATTTCTAGTATTCCATTCGTTTACATTGCACAAGCATGCTTGATGCACTTTTTTAACACGAGCCGCCATCATGTTTTGGACGCGAATTTCAGAACATGTAATATTCGACTCGTTTCCTTCTCGTGTTCAACCTCACAAAAGTCTTCGAACATTTCACGTATTGTTTCGACTGCTGCTTGAATCGCGTCCTCTTCATATCTGGCGTGTTTCACTGATCTTGTCAAATCTCGTATTCTTGAAGATAGGCAGACTGACGTGGTTCGTGCTACTGAGTGTCAAACCTCCACGCAAACTTGAAGATGGCCAAACAAAGGGGTTTCCAGACGCTTGCAAGTGAGTGTTGGCAAAGGAAGTTGAAGCAGCACATTGCTTTCGATAACTTGCACCAATAATCACTCTGCCACTACTCCCATTCAGTGCAGGTTTAATACGACTATTGCTTGTTCTATAGGGAATTTTTTGGATCAGTAATCGCGTATAGTTTGTGGAACCAGCAGGGATGAAAGCATGTGAAATTCGTTCTAGGATCAGAAGGGGCTGAAGTAGATTTGAATCAGTCGAAAAATTCAGCTGCCTATAAAAATGTTCTGCTACCATTTTTTCTGTTTTGCGTGACCCGCTTTCAAATCCAATGTGAGAATCACGTCCTTTTTGTATTCAATTTATTTCTTCACCTCTAGAATCCACAAAGATCCTTGATCTTTCCGCGTGTCGGTTCCGCTGCTGATCAAAGAAGACTGTTGATTTATTCATGGATGTCGTTGAATGTTGGTCATATCGATTCTACCTTGACTATGTAATAAATCAGCTCGATGTTCCCAATTGGTTGCAGAGTATGAAGTGCTCTTGAACAAATTTGGTAGCAATATATCAACACCGAAGGCATGAGAGGCTAGTTGAGCATGGCGCGGATTTTCACCAAAACCTTGTTATGATGAACTGCGCTGTTGTCATCCATTAAGGCAAACTGCATATTTCCGAGCAACCTTCTATAAACGCATAAAGTTTTTTTAGAGAATAATATACTGTAAAGTTTTTTTATGAAGCAATTTCATGTTCTAGAATATTAAATTTTTATTTAGAGTGATAGAAGATGGAAATCAATGCATGTATTCTCTTTTGGAGTAGGCAAAGAATTACGTCGATTTACTTACAGATGGTTGTGTTCGAGAAAATCGCCGGTTCCTCCAAAGGAGCTATACCGAAGGTTAACGACATGGGTCAGCCTACTGCATGATTAGCAAGTCGTCCTCCAGCGAATTTCGACTCAAATATATAAGCTACGCGTTTGCTCACGTAGACGACTTTATCTTCAAAGACATTTTTCATTAAATCGTGAAATGTATGAGTATGGATTACATTGTTCAGAGGATGTTCAGGATATCTTGTTTTTAATAAATCATTCTTACCAAGTACTTAATTTATGTGTCAATAACTCAAATTTTATGCCAAATAATCATTTTCGAGCTACGCATGTCGTGTGGTCTGTTAAAATGGGCTGATTATAGAGCCCGATGCACGTGTTTTTGACCTTGTGGTGTCTTGAGTCGGGCAGTTACCCTTTGGTCTATTGCTAATCCTGTGTGCGTGCCCCAGTCACCACACTCGGAGTTAGCGTCGACGAACATTTTACACTCTGTGTCCAGTAAAATCATCACCAAACATAAAGTGTCGTACACTCGATTGCTCTTAGCTAGTATATTCAATATATCATGTCTTTCGTTTTCATATCTTTCGTTTCGAGTGTTTTTCTTGAGACCACAGCACAACATTCAATATGCCGAATAATTATTTCTGAGCCACGCATGTTATGTGGTCTGTTAAAATGTGCTGACTTATATGTCTTTTGCTAATACTGTGTGGGGAACTGGAGCAGCCACACAGGATTAGCAGAAGACGAAAGGGTAATTGCCCCGACTGACGAGACCACAAGGTCGAAACGCGTGTATCGGGCTTTAAAAGTCAGCCCATTTTAACAGACCACATGACATGCGTGGCACAAAATGATTATTTGGCATATTGAAATTTGAGCTGTGGTCTTAAAAAAACACACGAAGCGAAAGATATAACTCAAGAATTCTTGGAAATATCTCAAGTATCGCTCAGTGCTTAGATTTTACTTTTTGTCTGATCAGACCAATAATACATCTGGTGTTTTGTAATCTTACTGAGCAGTCATCCATCGCCAGTTAGTTGTTGTTCAAATATGTTTCGTGAGCCTTTTTGAAATCCTGGAAGATGGAAAGCTTGGTGCGCTCAGAAGAATTGCTCATGAAGAAACGTTTGCTTTAACTGTATGCTTTATCGGACTGCACTGTGCTATTGAATTGAAATTTAACCAGCACTTCGCCAAGATGAAATGCATAAGTCAGATTTTTGAAACTTTTACCCTCTTCGGGATCCGACCGATATCTCTTTGCAGACGGCACCATAATCGATGCCGCCGGTGGCGCTCGATTTTTGCTCTTCTACAAATATTTTTTCTTTGTTTCGGGAAATACTCAAGGTTTCTTGAATCAGTCTGATAGGATATGATTTTCTCTACAAATCTGTATACTTTTTGTGCATATATAACTTCTGTGTGCTATAAAAACCAATGTTGTGAAAAGTAATTTTATTCTCGCTTTCACATTGGGCTACAAAAACTTTTTGAGAACTCATTAAAGCTTCAAAGTTATTGAGATTTGAGTTATCCAATGATCTTAGTATAGTCCAATAAAATGCGATTCGCATGCTTTAGCAGAGCAAATAAAACAAACCAAGTATGAAACATAATTTTACAAAGGCTTTTTTTCAAAAACCAGGCGAAGTGTTGAGATTCCCAAGATTTAAGCTTCTGAGTGATTATTTGAATAAAGATGAAAACCTTTGTTAAGCAAAAAAAGACCTTTGGAACTTTGAGGGTGAAGATTACCTCACCGTCCGGAAGGGAAAAACAGCAATAATATGGGCAGATCACACACTAAGGAGACCAGAAGAGAGATGGACGAAAAGAAGAATGGAGTAGAATTTAGGTGAATGTGAGCGTTTCTAGGACGACCATCCATAAAAATGCGTGAATGTGTTTGCCTTATTCCAACAACGCTTTCCGACATAATAGCGATTTTTAGACCAAGGCTAGCAGACATCAAGTGTTTGGAGAAAATCGCTATCGTGGACGAAATCAGCGCGAGAGAGAACGAATGCTAATTGCACTGTATCCACTAACGGTGATGAAGGGCCATGTAAATATCTACATATACAGTGGTCATGAGCACTGAAGAAACCACGATCAGCAAGCTTATATGAAATAAAATCTATCCATTATGAAATATAGTCAACCTGAGACTTTTAGCATTTGATAAATTTGCACGATGTCACAAAATTCTTGGAAACAATGAAGAAAGGGTAGATTTTCAAATTGCAACCGCTAAATGAATAGCTCCAGACAATCTATATATATATATATATATATATATATATATATATATATATATATATATATATATTATATATATACATATTATTGTAAGATGGAGTCTGTCGGGCGATTTTTGTATGAAAGCTCAGAGTTGTCGTAGAAAAAAAAGTAATCCAGTGCAGTGTTACTGCACTTCCAGCACGATATAAACAGCTTCACGGCGTCATTATATGTGATTGCTTCATCGATTACGGAAAAAAAGAAGAAAGTCCGGGTGAATGAGTGAAAAATATTGCATAAGTTGATCGTGCAGCAGGATACAGCTTTAATGATGTAGTAAAGCTTTGTAGAATCCCTTTCATATGGTCGAGTAAGGAATCGATAGAAATATGCATTTTTGCTCTGTATTCCCGAGTAGAGTCCAATAAAGTACGTGAAGAACAGGTCCTCTCTTTGGTCGACAAGTGCTGATGAGAGTGCATTCGTTTATACGCCGTTTGGTCGACAAACATTTGAGAAGAGCCTATTGGGCTACACTATAGCACTGCTACAAAGAAGAGCTACACTCAATCAGCTAATCGGATGGCAGTTTTGATTATTGTCTCTGCTACTCTTCTCGACTAGATTAACTGTGCATGGCATCCTTAACTGTTATGGAATTCTTTTTTTTTAAAGAAGTGTGTTATTTGAATTGCAGAAATACATGTACATTGTAATTTCTGGCACTGGAAAAATCGTCGATGATATCATTCGGTTCCGGATCTATCCCTTTTCGTAGGTGCTGCTGCAACCGAAACACAGAGATGAAAATCATAGGTAGTCTTTCTGAAATAGAGATTATGGAGTCTGGAAAGGAGATTAGCAAGTCATAAAGAATGATGCAAAACTTCTTTCTCCTTATCAATTTCAAACAACACTAGTTTTGCTGAGTGTGGCGCGTTAGTACCATACTTTGCTTTCCTTCCTCTTGTTTGAATTGCTGAGCTAAAGTGGCCTAATTTTTGAGTTATTCTGCGTGCAGCTCATATCCCGCGGTCAAGTCTTATTGATCTGCCTGACACTTTTGGATAGGATATTAACCACAATTTTTCCGTCGCAAATAGCTTTAACTTTTTGCTCTATGGTACATTCCTTTCCAGCTTGCACTGAGTCGAATCTTCGCTTGAAAAGAGCAAAAATGTCACGGAGTACAGAATGGCTAACTCTCAATTTGTGACGCAGAGATAATTTTCTGTTTTGCAAAGGCATGTTCGGTCTCCATATGTGTTGTCTTAATAGATGACTACTCTGTCCAGCAATAACTGCTTTTCTAAAGAGAGCCCATGAAAACAAGCTGAGGACAGAAATCCTGCAATTGGTTTCCATTCACATTTCTCTCCGTTGACCCAAATTTTCCAACTCTCTGTTCAGTCCCACCGGTCCTTCCTCTCTCGGTGATGGAGTTCACAAAGAAGATTCATAGCACAATTTATTAATAGCTTTTTCAACTGATTCTAGAACGTAAATATTTCGCGCTGATCAATTACACTGGCTCGCAATCTCTATGACGTGTCGCTTCCATGATAGCAGTATCAGATCCAATGCCATCCTGGGCAACTGGAGATCTGAGTGACCTCTCACTTCATCATTAGGCTACGGCGAGTCATTGTAAAGACCAGATATTTTCATTATGAGTTCTCTATACAAATCTTGATAATTGCCACTTTAAGATGGAAAATTTAGGGCGCATCTTTGTCCCCAAATGCAGCAAAAAAAAGTATTCCAGTCGAAAGCATATAATGAAAGTGTAGTATCCACTGGTTTTCAACAAAAACAGCCTCACGGCGTCAACAAGAAGGAACAGTTCTGGAAACTTAACTGAAAAAGATAAAATGTAAGTGAATGAGTGCAATCGTAATGCTTGAGGTGACCTAACAAGCCGAAAATTTCTATCAAACGGTAAGATACCGTAGAGAGAGGGTATTATTTTCGATGAATGTACCCGATTTGATCCGTTGTAGCAGACTCGATTTTCGTGGAAACTTTCGTGGTAAGATGATTGGACGATTGACGCATGTTCGCCACTCTTGCACTCTTCCATATCGATCTCCTCACAAAGCGAGTTCCGTCCTGTATTTTTTGATATGACGTCTACAGCAGCCACAACTATTCAGATGTCTCGCTCATTTGAATCGAATATCGTGTTCCAATAGGTCTATATTGGACATATGTTTTTAGCCATCTTCTTTATGTCTAGAAATTCTAGAAAAATTCTAAAAATGCTAAAATTCTAAAATTAAATTCTAAAATAATTCAAAAAAAATTCTAAAATTTAAATGATTCTAAATTCTGAAATTCTAAAATGGAATTCTAAAAGACGATGTTTGGCCAATATCTGAGAGCCTTAAATAAAGACTGGAGACGACATCATCTGAGAGTACTAGAAAATTCAGTAATCATGGCCGAAACTTCTACTGTTCCATTTTTGATTTTTTTTCTATTGTTTGCTCTGGATCTATGGGTTATCTAAGGTTGTTCAAAAGGTTCTGCAAAGTTCTTTTAAAGTTTTTGTTGGTTTAATGAGCAAATTAACAGAGAAAACAACATTAATCATCCGTTCTTAGTTGCGTTTCTAGTTTTAGATTTCGTTTATATGCTCCAATTGGCAGCAAAAACAACAATAACTATTCTATAAAGGATAGACCGCCATCGTCCACAATTTTTTGCCATCGATCTGCAAGATTCCGGATCTGCTCGAAGTATCTCTGCGGCTATCTTGAATCGAAAACTCTTGACATGCTTCTTTAAGTTCATTAAACGACTCAAATCGGTGGTGATCTAAAAAGTGTTTGCTCTGACTGAAAGAGACCATAATCGGACGGAGCAACGTGTGGACTTTAGACAGGGTGCGGAAGGATTTTCGATGTCATTCAACTCCGCAAGCTTGTCCTTAGTCTTGTTGGTCGCATGCGGTTTGGCATAGCCCTGCTGAAACAGAGCGCACTTTCGTCAGACCAATCTTAGATACTTCACGACCAGTTTTGTCGTAGATGGGGTCCAACCGTTGGCAACAGAGTTCGGCATTGATGGCACGAGCCTTTTCTTTAGTAATGGCGCGCCAACACACTCAAATCACACTGTTTAAGAGACATTTTGAAGCTGAAATTAATGAGCTAGATACATATATATATACAAAACTATCTATAAAAAACGACACAGAGATGTTAGATAATGAAACTTTCAAAGATCTTCCACAGTAGCTTTTGCTCAACCTAACTATTCCATAGGATATTTCAGAACGTCATTTTAGCGCGATGGTAACAGAAGGAACTGATGAAGTTCACTTTATTCTTTCTTTTCTTCCTTCTTCTCTCATCTCTCTAACATTTCGCAGACCTTTTTTTAACTTCGTTGTTTCGTCTTCTTCTTGAGCGTTATTGGATACTGGTTCAACAAGCCTCCTTGCAGTTTTGAGGATAGCCTGGCTCTGTTCCATAAGGCGTTGTTGTTGACTACCGGAGAAAGTTGGAGGGTGAAACTCGGCTCCGTGCGCCGCTACGAGCATCACAACCAGTCGGCTGCGGCGCCTCCAATAGTGCATTCTTCTCCTCTTACTTCTGGGCCAATGTTGTGAACCTTTGATAGTTAAAAAAAATTCATCGCTTTGCTCATTATCGAGGTTTGCCGCCGAATATCGAGGCCTACTGTGTAAGGTCAGATGGGCATCAAATTGCTTAGTGTTGAGCAGGAGTTGAAGAAACTGCGAAGCCCGGCGACTTCTATTTGCTCTCGTTAAGAGCATTAACCGACCTGGGTTGTTTATTGAGTTAGCGTATCTTATCTTCACTGGCGAATATTAAAGCTTTGGAGCCTATTATAGTCTCATATGTGTAACTGCCTTTATCATGTTCTTCTCCAAGGAGCTTTAGAGAGCGTCGAAGGGCCTGCAGTTGTAATGCCCCCTTTCAAAATACAGCTAAAGCACAAGGCATCTAATTTTGCAAACGTAGGAACAGAGCTAAATGTTGTTTTTTTTTGTTGTCGGTTTCATCTGTGTTAGTCTTGTCATTACAAGCCTACACGGCTTCGTGTACTGTCTTCTCAATTCTAGATCTTGAGCACCTCACATGAATTTCAAGAAAATCCGTTCTGAGCAAATCTAGCCCTGATACTGCTTTGTTGAATGCGCACCTTTGCAAAATGTTCGATCTAGTTTTATTGATGTCTAAGATAGGATGACGATGACGAATCTATCCTTATTGGCATTGGTACATATGTTCTACACATATCTTTTTGGTTTCCATATCGCTTATTTCAAGGAAAACTACCCAACTAAGAAGACTTATTTAGACGGGAATGCCAGCCCTGTAAACTCATCAACAAGTCTGTATTGAGAAGACTAGCTGTAACAAGTATTTTGATGCAAGTGTAACACACGATGCTTTTTATACGCTCATTCAATTCATGTGCTTAAGCACCAAGACCGACTATCTTAACCTTTGATATTCTCCAACAAACCCTTGTTATTCTGCGACGAACTCGACGCGAGGTTTCTATGGCATTATTCATTCAAACAGCTGACGTTTCGGCGATTTCGCCTCCTTTAGAGCTTGAAAAGATCAAGCTGTCCACGAGCCAATCAGTCACTCAAACACCCACTTAATTAGAAAAAACATCACAAAACCGAGATTTCAATCGCACAAGCACCAAAAGTACTCTTCAATACATTCACCGCTTTTTATGAATCTTCCATTGAATTACGTGAAGACCCACCGCGAAGTATTCACTGGGCATGTAATGTGCTTTCTGCGTCGAAATAATTGTATGCACTGTCTCATATCACGTGTGATTACGAGGCATTCTTCCCTGCGGTTCATGTATGGGCTGGTAGTTTCAATCCAAAGCGCTTTTGAAATTTTACGCGCTTAAGTTTTTTGTTTTTGTGCGAGGATGGTTTCTTTTTCGTAATCTACTCCGTTGTGCGCCCTGTGTCTTATGCGTACCTGGCGGGATGTTCAGTTTAGTAAAATGCTTGTCAGCTAGGTGTTCTTTTAAGCGGACATAGAGAGTCTTACCCGTTTCACCAACATAGTTTTCGCCGGGCGCATTGCAAGAGATTAGGTAATCTATGCTTCCGCTCATAAAATCACCATCTCTACCGTCAGGGCGTATTTTGCATTGTTCCATTGTACGTAGACGTTCGTATGAGCGGTCACTAACTAACAAGTGCCTCTGAGTATTTGGTGGTATCTAAAAACAATCGTAACCGAGATCTTCAAACATGCCGTTTTCAATGAAAAGAAAGGGAGGATTTTGGTTATTAATTTCGTGAGCTTTGATCATGAAAAATCAAACCATTTGTTATACATCTTCCTACTAAAGGCCTCCTCTGCACGACTGGGCTCCTTTATGCTACTGACCTATTCGTAGCCGTGCCGCTCAACATCGTTGTAGTCGCAAGGTTTTTTCGATTAGGGTGAAATGTGATCGTTTGTGATTACTATTTTTGGAGAGTAGTTCCTTCATGCATTTAATTCTCTACTGGGAAAAAAAAACGAAAACTTGACGTTACTAGGTGCTTGATCGTGAGTCATGTACTTGACAAAGCAACAATCATTCCATCTATAACAATGATTCTTTAACATCTATAACTATAATAGGTAGAAGAGAAGATGAATATGGAAAACTTGAGAAAGCAGTAAATACGAGTGAAAATAGGAACTGTGAAGTCATACTATACTGCTCCTAGTTATACAAAGAAAAGGCGACAATGGCGAATCAAGGAAATAAATTAACATCTCTTGCAACCATGTGTATAGATTTCGGTGCATATGCGACTTTCAAACCGATCGTACAGATTGCAGTATACGCGCATGTTCAAATTCAACCTTTAGAACCATTTTTGGCCTCGTAAGGTGATTTTTGAGCTCTCTTTCCTAACTTTCAAAGTAAGCATAGAATTAGGGTCGCAAGAAATGATTCGACTCCCCTATACTGATTTTTAATTGCTCTATATATGAAAGGATAAAGCACTTGTCGTTGATCAGTTCTTGAGAGATGCGCCATGCATTCATCTTCACCTAATATCGTTTAACGTTAAATTCATATCTGGCCATAATGGCTCGTGGTGGCCTACCTCTGTATCAAATTAGTGCTGCATATCCCCACAGATAAATCTGGCACCAGTCTTCCAACGCCGGAGAGATGGAAGGCTTTGTGAGCCACGAACGCGAGATCGATCCATCGACTTTGTGTGCGACGCAGGGCACCTTTAACCAATGTGCCACATGCGTTCGTTACTAAATCAGTGTGACTTCAACAAGCTTACCGATTTTTGTCAGTGATCAGGTTTTGATTTTCACCCGTGACACTGGGATTGTTTGATCGTGAAATGTTAACATGGAACTTTTGGTATAGAAGGATCAAATTTTGTTATTCCATATAGGTCTTCTAAATCGATAGGGGTGCTCTGATAGGGAAAAACTCTATTGATTCCGATATCATTATGGCCCCGACTGCTAGCCTTATCGTTTGGTGATGGAAGCATCAGTTCTACTCGCTTTCCTTACCTACTGACCCTGCAAATTTTTCGTCTGGACAAATTTCATTCTTAACATGTGTTGAGCAAAGCAATATAGCACCTATATTCTTTATGCCCTTATTGCGTACATGCAAAACTCCTCAAAAAAAGCTGTCATTTTTCACAAAATGTGACTTAAACCTTCTTATACATTGTGATTGCTGATTGTGTCAAAGTGCATTGTCAGTTTCGGTATATCTCGTGATTCAACTAGTAGAAGAAGAAGAAGAAGAAGAAAGAAAAAGAAGAAGTCCGTTTAGAACTGGTTTCATTTCCGTGCATAAGCTTTCTACAATCACTTAGAAATTCGAATTCTTCACTATTCATTTTCTACTTCATGGATGATTTATGTGATATGTGTGTGTTTATTATGCCATACTAGCCGTCGCAATTGTAACTTCTTTGTTCTATTGCAGGTGAGCTTATGATTCAATATTTGCTAACAATTCACGTAAACTGAAATTTTCCCAAAAATCTAGATTAGTGTTGCTATAAAATAAAGTGATTACGAACTAGTAGGCGATATGGAATTCCCAGTAGTATTGAATGATCATTATATATTTTGGTGTGAAAAACCTTCCTAAAGCAATGTTTTACAGATTTGCTTCTCTTGCTGAAAAGAAGTATATGATCAATATGACTCTAATTTAGTAAGCCCTACTGTTTGAAAATAACGTTTTTCTCTGTGCGTGCCTATCCCGAGGATCCACCACCGCATGACAACCACTGTAAATGGATTTTAGCGTTAAGTTCAGAGATTCCTCTCTCTGCTATCTTCCTTTGCGACACTTGTGATTGTTCGAAGCACGCTGCTCACAATGACACTTTATGTGCGAATGAGCTCTTGAATATGAGAAGAGAGTTAATGGGTGAGAGGTTTTAACTGCTTGCCCCAAGGCACTTGATAGTGTGGGTGTTTTCCCAAAGATTGATTTGAGCGTGTAGAAATTGACCCGTACTTCCTGGTCTGGGTGGAATGAATGTAAGTCACATAGTTCCTTCAACTTTCCAATGTTAGCTGCCATTGCTGGAATTGCGATACACTACAGTCGTTGAGCAAAGATAGTGTCTTAGCACTGACCTTTGATAGTCACAAATGTCAGAGTTTTTGGTGCAGTTTATCGGTTTTCTTCAGTGAGAGGTTTCGGTGGCTCATCTTCCACATACTTTAGTAATAACGTCATAGGCTGTTGTACAGTAACAAATTTGAGTCACATTCTTTCTTCTCCATTTAGTTCCTGCCACATCTATATTGCCAACTTATTGTCGCAGTTCAAACCGAATTGAAAACTGATGTTCTGATCATTTTTACTCATTCTTCCATACAATTATGTACGAAGAATTCTATCTTGTGCACATGATTTTTGAAACCATTTTGCATGAGTCGGCTCAGATAGACCTCTCCAGAAGATTAGTACCAATAAAAGCAGTTTATTTTCAAGCAATATCGTCTTCTTGGCTTTTTACTGCAAAATTGTACCCTATGACCGTTTACAGTTCATTGATCACGCCGCCGCGAGAGGTTTGATATCAAGCCAATCTTGGGTCCAGTCAATCCATGGTTTTCTAATTTGAGGTCAAATTTGGGGTCGTATAAAAGGCTGCACGTCCACCTTAGCGGTCAAAATTTCCCTACTATCCCGTTCGATCCCGTTTCCCGGGCAAACCATGCTTCCAATTTTGCTTGATCAAAACGAAAGCTTCGTAATTAACCCTCGATGAAATTTTGCAGCTCAACATTGACTGTTTCAGGAGGTACATAAGAGGAATGAGATTTGAAGAGGATATTCGAGCGGACGGAAAAATTGTTGTCGTCACAGGAGCAAACTCTGGAATCGGTGAGATTTAGACGGCATAAAGGATCACTTGTTGTAATATAATTAATATCGCCAATACATTAATTGAGTATCGATTTCACTGATGAACTCTATCTCCTCAACGAATAAGATAACGAATCAATTTACCAATGTGATTTTAGCCCATCAAATTTTTTTGGAGATCGATAGCTGTGTTACAAAAGTTTTTTTTGTCATATCAGGAAAATTTTTTTTGCCTTTGAGTGCAGAACAATGTTGCTTTCTCCATTTGCGCAAAGCACTTTTTTTAATTGATTTTATATAACAGCGTAAAAAGAAAAACGAATCATGAGGATTAGCCCGTTAATCGAGATCATTCGCGAGTTTTCAAGTTAACAATATCGAGAACGGATATAACACCATGTAGGAAACTCGTCCCATTGTGTTAGACCATATTGCGGTTAGCATAAATCTTTATTTTGAGAGGTGTTTTCCCATGAAGCTTTGGTAAATCTGAGTTTCATCAATTCATCTGTTATTTTTTTTCACTATATGTCGAAAAGGGTATCACTGAGAGTTTGATTTATACTGAGATGTTCATAATTTCTTTCCCATTTCGACACTTTCGTCAATTCATCTGTTATTTATTCGAAGAAATCAAACAACTATCAAAATAATCACCATCATGATCAATGATTTGCAACCATTTCCTGAGCAAAACTGGCTGCCTTCCGCAGAAAGATTGAGGCTGGCTGTCAAAGAAGTCGATGAGGCCACTTATAAGTTGGTTGTACTCTTGAGACTGCGTTTTTCCCGCAGATGCTGTTTCAAGCGTGAAATAGATGATAATTCTGATGGAACAATATCAGAACTATACGGTGGATAAAGTACCGTGGTTCAGCCCACTTTCTCCAAGAAGTGGCAAGTCGATTTTGCGATGTGAGGTATTCGGTCAATGCATGAGGTTTCAATCATGACATCACTTTACGGCAGCCCATTTCATTCAGATGCTGAACGATGGTACTAGGCCATACTCATTTATCAGCCTAAGTTACATGTAAGTTCTCCAACATATCACAGTCTCTTGACAATAAAGAGATATGGAAAAGAAAAAATCGAGTAAAACAGTAGTGCGGAGGAGATTTGAGCAACCCAATACTCACTATAGAACACGGATAACCTCTTCTAGACGATAGAAGGTTCTGTAAATAGATGTATTGATTGGATTAACAATTCGTGAACATCGTAGAAATAGTTTTCACGAATAGCACTCATCAATTAGTCGTTCAACGTGGTTGTTTGGAGCACAGTGAGGTCAATGAAATTCATCACTACAGTCGCTAGTGCTTTGCAAATACGAATCTTCAGTTATATCACCATTGTTCATAAAGCAATAGTTTGGCAAGCTCGTCGCATGGATTATTTATTTAGCTGCATGAGCAATAACAGAACATCAAAAATCGTTGATGAGCTTGCTTCTTCTAGTATGAGAACAAAAACCGAATTAGATATAATGGAATAGAGCATGGGTAGATTGATAATCCTGTACAACTAGTTCACTAGGCTTATTATTTTACGATGTTATGGTTAATTAGGCTTCAAAGTGTAACACTTTTTAGGTCAAGCAATAACGTCCGAGCTGAACCGTCGCGGTGCGACCGTTTACATGCTGGTTCGTGACGAGCAGCGAGGTCGAGACTCAGTTGAGAGACTTCGTAAGGTTAATATTACTTATTCTCATAGATGTGATTTATACTATTTCGTTTCACTAAAGATAATTCAAATTTTTTTCTGAGATGCGATAACGCAGTGCTCCGTGATGGGCATTTCAGGAAGAAAAGTGGCATGCGAGTCTTAGTTCGACCCCCCCCCCCCCCCCCCCCCCCCTCCCCGAAATTCTCTTGCAGTCAATCAACGACACCTGAAGGAGCTCTTAGCTCGATCGCTTCTAATAATGCAGAAGAGTCGACTTGGCCAATATGCGATATTCACAAGGAACACAAGTCCTTGAATCCATGGAGACTTTCAAAAAAAATAATTTCGTGGGAAAATAATAGAATACGAAAACTGCTGAGATTCTCATAGTAAATCGCGGTGAGCAAGTCGTGTAGAGAGAGAGAGAGAAAATTTACGATTCTTTTGAAAAAAATTCTGGACTTATTTATCAGACAACCATTCGTGTATCATGCTGTGCTTAGGAAGGATGTGTAACCGAGTCGTCTCATTCTTCGATTCGCTGATTTGGCACACTTCCAACCATTACGAGATTTCGCCAAGACATTCATGAAGGGTGAGAACAATCGAAGTGCTTATTTTACTTTGGATTATAGGTTTGTAATTTGCTTTCATTGGAAGATCAAAGATTTACTTGTCTATTTATGCCCACTGTTAGTCATTCGATCGGAAGTCGGCAGTCAAAAGAATGGGAAGTACATGTGAGGCCACTAGCAGTCTGTTTGACATAGGTTTCATGCATGCTCTCGGATAATTCGGAAAGGTGCCCGAGTGGGTGCTGAAAACCGAAAGGTAAAATAAAGAGTACATACTCTCCTGATTCCGAAATGGTCTCCGATATATCAGTGTTGGGAAGAAGAAATACATTGCGCCTGCTAAGATTCAAGGTGATTCTATGCTTCTGAAATGTGGTATAAATAACATGACGCTCTATGCTTACTCATTTGCAATTGCATATGACTTTTCTACTGAGGACGTTGATCAGTCCAACTAATGGATGAGATACCACGTTTTAGGACTGTGACGATACGAAGAAGTGTTCCCCACAACATGCAGCAATAAGGTAGTCAGTGACTTTGGAGTTCTCGACAGGGCTTTATCCTAAAAAATCGACACCTATGAGCGACTAGAAATCCTAAGAAAATAAATGTAGATTCATACCGGCCTCGATGGTGTTCATTGTCACCGCCCTTATATAAAACAAAGACCAAGAGAAGACCGGAAATGTGAAAAGTTCTACAGAGAAAACTATGACTTCTATGTCATTATCGGCGTTAACGCTAAAATTGATTGTTCAAGTAATAATCCGAAAGTATATATTGGACCTTTACATTAGAAATGAAACGAGCATGATGAGCGTTTGTCTGTGCTTATTAGATGACCAATCTATGCTATAAATTCAGTGGTTCAAATGCCTTACTTCCAACTGGAAGCAAGGAAATCTAATTGTGATTATGAAAAAAGTGAGGAGGTGAGAGGGGAAAGTTTTGGAACGGAAGAAAGTGTGAAAGTGGCGGAAACCACACCATAGGAAATCTTAGGTTTTTCTTGACTTATGTCCCTGTTGCCCCAAACTTCTACACGAAATCGTACCATAGCCTTATTCGCATTCAATCACGGTGTTTCCTATAGAAAGAAGGGGAAGCTGTATAATTCAAGAGCAGCAATGCCTACACTCTTATGAATTGAGATCAATTCAAACACTTCCCGATTTTCACTGAGACACCGTTATCAAAAATATCGATGATGAGTATAAAAATTTATGGAAGACCTTCGTTATCACTATAAAACCAAGAGTTTGATAGACGTCGAAACACCCTGCCACGAGAGTTTTCTTCACTTAGTGCACAATGCTCGATCAGTCATGTAATGGATTTATGGCCAGGATCTGGCATTTTGCAGTGATTTTAGAATCGCCGTAAAGGGAGGGTTTGATTGAAGCTTTTCACCTAAATAGTTTCCGTCCACTAACGATGTGTTCTCTCTGAATAGAGTGGAAGATATCACGGAGTGGAAGTCGGCCTCGTGATACGTTCTTATAACGTCAAAGCATTAACCAGGCCGAACTATGAAGCGCTTATCGAAATGTTGGTAATATATCAACTATCAGAGAAAACAATGATTTATGGGGCATTGGAGTTGTGTTACCTAGTACCCTCTTCATGACTAAGGGAACGAACGGCTTTCGCTACCGCATTTACGGCTAAGGTAAAAATATCTCTAAATCCTTTAGCCCTGTTCATTTTGTTAACGAAGTCAATATAGCAAACAATTTGCTTGGGAGCTGATCAAAGGAAATAGACGTCACAAAGATTTTTCAGAAGCATTGCGGATGCAATGCTGAGAATCAAGAACACAACTCCTTCCTATTTATTCAGTATTCTTAGAATTTTTTCCTTTTATCACGCACGCGTAGGAAGCCTGTTGCTGCATATGTGTGATAAAGGGATTACTTTGCAGTGTCGCATCGTAGAGTCTGAGGCAAAGGCTTTGAAGGTGTATCGTTCGCAGAGAGGGAGAGGGAGAGAAAAATAGAGTGAGAGAGAGGGGGAGAGAGAGGGACAGCAAGAGGAAATGTGAAGCAATGTAACAACCATAAAGTATTAGAGAAGTCCTCGTTGAAGTTAAAATGTTGAAAACAGGTAGACTAAATAGTGCGCTTGAACAGGCGGCCGGCGACTGTATTCCTGGTGTTGTCTAACCTGGCACAACAGATAATCCAGGATGGTTAAAGCTCTTTAATAAACACAAATTATCTAAACATATTATGACAGTCAGAGTTTTGAATTCCGTATGGTTCTCTACTCCAACAAAATTGTGCACGACTTTAGAGGTACCTCGTCTGGACATACTTATTTGCAACGCCGGCATTTTTACGAGTTCCAGTCTTTACGAAAACTGCCGACGGTTTCGAAAAAACTTGGCAATGCAACTACCTAGGTAAGATTAGTTTAATTTCTTTTTGAACTGCAGATCGAGCGGTCCAAGCATCAATACGTGATGGGTCCCTTCGCACAAATGTGTGGAAGTATTGCTCTCGTTACAGAAAGAGGGGTCTACATAGGACACTACAATCGGTACTTATGACTCAAGGAAAATTCCATTACTACACCTTATAACAGGCTCCTGTGGTTTTGTACTTCTTCCACAGATCTAGACACGCTGTTTTTCCACCTTCTAGATTGATATTTGTTATCGTTAACCGCGGTAATCGTTTACGTCTTCATTGCTTTATTTCCTTCTTGAGGTTGAGAAGTATCGTTGGGATGTCAATCTGCCATTGGCAACGGAGAATTCATGCCTTTAACAGGTTACAGTAATTCAATTAACAATACTGGAAATCGCTTGTTTTGTCAACACATAGTCCTCTATGGCAAGTAGCAACGCCTGAATAGGCCATAACCTGGCCTTGCAGGCTACTAGAAATGAGGATGTTACATATCAAATGCAGGTTATGCTGAGGCTCTTAATGATTGTCGTAATGATTGTCATCCATAACATTCACAAACATGCTTGGTTGATAATGTTTAAGCGGCAACTCTTCGATGCACTGTACTTACTTTGGCATGTTTGCAATCAAATCTTTTTCA
>JAHQIW010006383.1:0-34468 GCA_019055375.1 Parelaphostrongylus tenuis
TTCTGTCAAGGTGATTGATTGTCGACTGCTTATGATTTGTTACATATGCGTACTGCTGTTATGTGTGCATATATAACACGACCTTTAATTGACTATTTGGAGAGCTCTTATGAGAACATCTGCTAACATATTTTGAGCCTTTCATGAGGCACTTACGACTAAACGAAAAGGCATCGTGTTACTGATGAGGCTGGGAGGCTGAAACACGTCTCTAGCATTCTATCCCTCTGAGAATCAGCACTGACAGGAAGGCGACGTCGCGCCGTCGCTTGTGCGGCAGTCGCAGAAGGCGCATCTGCATGTGTGTGTTAGCTGTGTGCGCCTGCTTTCCCACAAAATTTCGGAAGTATGGGTTAGAAAGAAAACAAGAAAATAAATGTGAGAAAGAGTAGAAATTTGGAACGCTGAAATAACTCATTCAGAAAGCAAGAAGTGCTCTTCTTCTCGTCATGCAGCGTACTACGGAGTTTTCCAAACCAGTTCAAGTACAGTGCTGAGATCTTATGTTGTCAGGCCATCGAATGATTACTGATAACTAGTGGAAAAGCTTTGTTCGGTAAAAAAAAACAAACAAAAATGACAACATTCCATTCCACACAATACGACTGTCTACCACATTTTTTCCTTTGAAAATTAAGGATAAAGAATAAAGCTCTTGGAATTGACCAGTCTGCGCCAATATCTGGTGTTCTCAATGACTTGCGGCAACTCACTGATTTACGCAAGTCAGTGCTGCTATTTCCTCAAACAAGTCTAATACCAATTTACCAACCCTGCAGGGACGGATGGTTTGGTGAGCCATGAGCGCGAGACTGAACCATTGATTTTGTGTGTGGCACAGAGCACTTCCTAACCACTGCGCCACGTGTGCTCTTCTCATCAAAAAAATAGGCAAATGACCATTAATTCCACTCAAAAAACTTTATGAGAGTTTATTCATTAACATTCCATGTTTTACGCAGCGACGAAGTTTTCTCATAATCAAAATTCCACTATATAGAATACTTTTAGCACTTTAGCACTTTATTTGATCCGTTATCACAGTGTTTTTTTTTTCCCAATGTGCGGACCACTTCTAGGATTCAATCCGTTTTTTCGTCTTCTTCTTCAACGGCGTAGAACACTGGTTGAGCGAGTCTCCTTGCCAAATCGAGGATAGCCCTGCTGTGGCATTCCTTAGGACGCTGTTGCTGACTGCCGGTGTGAAGTGGGGAGTGGAGCTCGGCTCCACACGCGCCGTGACCAACATCACGAGCACTCGGCTACGGCGCCCCATATAATATACTAAAAAAGTATACAAAGTATATATATAGTATATCAACTACTACAAAAAAAAGCACATTTCGAGAACAAACGTTATTTCCCATCAGTGAAACATAGTATTAACGTCGAACCAGAAACTAAGCTTATTACAAAAATCGGCATTTCTCAAGCTATTGAATGGCTGCAAGAATATCGACTAAAAAAACAAACTAACAGAAATCTTTATTTAACCGCTTTTTGCGGTGTTATGATGTTACAACATAGCCAGTGATGCAGAAGGATGTGCAAAACTTCCACGTCAGGCGGGACTCAAACCCAGATCTCACTCTATCCGGGAGCGCTAAAAAAACTAATATTTCACATCAGCTGGAAATATGCTTCCTTTCGTAGCGACGTAGTTTTTTCCTTGAAACACTAGAAATATAGAAGAAATATGGAGCATTTAGATGTTCTTTTTACTAAGATTATCTCCGTAGAAGTCTTTTCAATGAAATTCGTTCATTTCATGATGATAATTTCCCTCAGAAGGTGGGTTCGTCTCCTTGCATCTATCGTCCCTGAGGTCTTCAGATCGCAGGCAGACAGTATCTGCATGTCTGTGCATGAATCTCTGGCTGTCTGCGCCTGCTTTTCCCATGAGGCACGACTCCGTCATTACAGCAGCTGTGTAAGATTTAACATCGTGCGGCACGGTACGAAACATACCGTTTGGTCCTTAAAGGGATATAACTCTCGGATCAGACCTCATGAAAGGCTCAAAATATGTTATAGCATACATTATATTGTTTTTTGAGCGAAGTTTTCAGGCAGTTGATTAAAAGGTTTTGCTACATATGCCCTCCTTACAGCCGTACGCGACGCAATCGACAATCAATCACTTTGAAAGAGCGCCACGGTTTCATCATGGCCGAGTGTGAAAAGTTCGTCGTCGATTTCTTTATATAGAAGATATGTCTCTGAGGAACTGACTGAAAGAAAACACACAGTGCTACTGATGAGGCTGAAAGGCCGAAACTCGTTTCTAGCATTTTGTAGGTGCCGTAACACACGTCATTAAAGGCTGAAAATAGGTTATCAAAATACCAAAATATTGAACTGGCTGCGACTTGTCAAGCCACCGAACGTATGGAAGTTGATAAAATTTCTACAAGTAAAAGATATATAGAACGGCCGATTTGAATATAATGAGCCGCCCGAACGAACTTCCAAGACGGAAGACGAGATTGAATTTAATAAACCCTGATTTTCAGCAAGGCAGAATTTTGCTACAGTGAGTGGAAAGTGCCACCTCAGCTTAAGTCAGATTACTTCTGCCGTGACGAAATCTATGTATAGGTCCTTTCGTTATTATTTGAGCCAACATGTCATGTGGTCTGGTAAAGGCTCTTGTACAGCCCGAGACACGTGTTTCATCCTTACAGACTCGTCAGCCGGGCAGAACCCGTCGTCTGTCGATCTTTTTATAGTCAGTTCTCTCGGGAGCGTTACACTTCTATGTGGTCTGGTAAGGGCTCTTGTACAGCCCGAGACACGTTTTTTTTTGTCCTTACAGACTCATCAGCCGGGCAGAATGTCATGTGGTCTGGTAAGGGCTCTTGTACAGGCGCATTCATCATTTAGCCCTAAGGTCATGAATGTCATGTTATTACTTTATTTGACCCGCACCACAGTTTTTCTTCATGGAGTGCGGTCCCCATTACCTCTAGCATTCGATTCGTCTCCACGCTGGCTAGAAGATTTCTGTTCTTGACGAACGCCATGAGAAAGCGGTTGAGCACGTCTCCTTGCATTCTCGAGGATAGCTACGCCGCGGCGCTTCGTAGGGCGTTCGTCATTGATTGCCGGTATTTGGAAACTGTGAGATCGATCCCGCTTCCAGCATCACTAGCCACACAGGCGTAGCCCCTAAGGCACATGAAAGGCAAAAAACATCAGCCCTGGTCCACAAGTCAACAAAATAAAATTACCATCAGACATGTTGACGTAATGAAGCTTTCCATTTGACCCAGCCGTACCATAACACGTCCCAGCCAACCCACCATATCATATTCAAAGTATGTCACGTACCATTGACCCACTGAACCTATCGGCATCATACCCAACCGACGCACCGTATTATACCGCAAACAGTAGATGACGGTCATTCAGAGGGTTCAATTACCCAAGTCTGAGGTTCTTCTTATTGTGGAATATTATCATTGCTAGTGCTCTCTTGTTATAAAGGAATATAACAACTCTGCGCTTTAGCAGAAGCAAAACATCCGCGTGTCAGATTCTCAACTATTCACCGATTTCAAATGGAGGTCAAACTACCAAGGCACTGCGGCCTAAAGCATTCAATTTTCTCAATTGCAAGCCCTATGTACGAGGAATTCGCTGGGGTCGTCAAGATGAGTCATTCTAACGTTCAAGTTAGGAATATTCGACAATGATAGAAAATTTGGAATGAGCACATTACCCTAACAACAGGGTAACAACTACTTTTCATAGCAACGATGGTCAGTGGTATGCAAAACGCTCGACCCGGGAGAGAGTTGAACCCGCGTTACTCCGATGCCAGAGGGCGCGCGATACCACTACACGATCAAAACAGCGGTTCTAACCACTACTAGTACTACTACTATGGCCAGTACTGATGGCTGTACAAGAACGACGAGCCGAACCGCGGACGTGATCGATCACGTCGCGGTGAGTGTGAAGCCCCTCGAGTTGCGTCGGCGGCGACGGCGGCAGCGACCTGGGGGGCGCGCGGCTCTCGTTCTGTCACACTCATTGATGGCCGGCCGATGGATCGGCGGTCATCGTCGTGCTGTGTGTGGGTCTGTTTCTGGATCTTCCCTGACAATTGAATTTCTCGTTGCAAGCGATATGTTCTGAGATTTTTGGACTTTCTTCTATTCTGATGACCTCTGATGAAGAGTGACGTGCAAAACTGTACAAACAAAAGTAGCGCAACCGGTTAGAGCACGCGCTCGCTGAATAGAGTGAGACGCGGGTTCGAGTCCCGCCTGACGCAAAAGTTTTGCCACGTCACTCTACATCAGTGGGTATATCCAAAAACATCATACTACGGCCTAAACAGTCAATTAAAGAGAACTCTCCGCTTTCATCATCTAAAATTCCTCAAATTTTCCCTCTCTGAACCAGAATTTTCGTTCCCATTTCTTTCTAATCGTCCAGCTTCTACTTACTGGACCACTAATATGATGCTTTTGTATAGGTAGTAGATCTAATTTTTCTTTTTTCTCCGCCGGCACCCTCACCAATTTCGCGCTCCAATCGTGATTCAAGCGTGCTGCGACCTTTCGCTTTTGTGACCCATAATTTTTGGGGAGCTTATACTTTGTTTCCTACTCCTCTACGCCTTCTTCTTTCTTCCTATTCCTTCCTGTCTTCACCTCTTCCATTTTCCCCTATGTCTTTCTTCCTTTTTCTCAGCTCCTCTTTCTCTCTATAGCTCTTTCTTCCCCTTTTTCTCCTTTTCATCTATACCTACTCCTACACTTCTGCTTTCTCTTCTCTTTGTCATCCTCTCTCTATCTCCTCACCCTTCCTTTCTTGTTTCTTTTCCACCTCTTTTTTTCACATATCTCTTCCCCTTCGTCATCCTCTTTTTTCTGCACACTTTCTGTCTCTTCTCTCTTTTCGTTTTTTACCTTCTCTTTCTCCTTACCTTCTCTTTTTATCTCTATTTCTCTGAATTCTTAATGCCAGTAGTGTTCTTTGTTTACTTATTTTGATATATCTGGTTAGAGAGCGGACAATCATAGAACATTTTATGTTATAATTCTGAAAAGGAGATCTTCTGATGTTATGTAGTTACTGTAGTTTTAGTTTTTTCCTTTCCTCTGGAATTTTTGCTGAATCTTTGGTTATTTTTCAGATCTTTGAGTATTTATTTCGCTTCGTTTTTCAGTATTATTTTTCTAAATGGATCGAACCGGAAGAAAACGCAAGGTAACTACTTTTAGAGCTTTCCAATTTTGCAGAGGATTTAGAGCAGTGTCTTGCAGCTCTTCAAGTTGGATAATTTGATGGTTTATTGATTTAGGCAGATGAGGAGCACGAGGAGCTTCAAAAGGCCCTCAGGAAGTTCGAAGATGATTTCGGCAGCCTAGGCGGAGCGTTAGATCGTGGTCCAAAAGCGTTTATCCGATCGGAAGTGGTCAATGCAAATAAGACAGGTTGGTGGTCCCGATAGGAATCATTTCAACTTCTTAAATACCAGCTAAGAGCGATCGAGTGTATAACACTACCAGTCTAGTGAGTTCTTTCACGTGACGGTACGTGTAAGTAGTACGTCGTCGCCTGTTCTATGTAAGGGGCTAGGTTCTCTCAAGGAAGGATGGCTAAGACAAAAGGCACCGCCCCACTGACGAGGCTGCTCAGGCGGAAACACGTGTATCGGGCTCTATAAGTTGCCCATAAAAGACCCACATGACATGTTGGCTCAAAAGATTCATTGCTTCTTGATGGTTTTTATTTCCAGTAAGTAGCGGCAAAGAACTCTATAAACCTGAACCGATTGTTAACATTCATCGTTCTCTTCCTGTTAGTGGAAGTTCGTTTGAAGAGTCGAAAAGGCTTGCCGCCGAAAAGGTCTGACCTTTGTATCGAAATTTACATTATTATCATAATTATGCTATTATGATGCCAATTGAGTTGCTGCAGTTGCACAAGAATCAATACATTTGAAGGCTCGTCGAATGCTTGAGGAAGCTCACAAGGGTAAAGGCCCTCCTCCACAAGTGATACCGTCCAGTGCAACTCGCCCAGTCCTTCGACCACCGAAACCCGGTGCTGGCAGGGCTGTTCAGAAGAGCAAGACGAGCAACTTAGAGGCATTTAAGGAAGAGCTGAAGAAGTGCGTATCCTTTTTTTTTCTTAGATTAGATGTTGGAGTTCCACGTGTCGTAGAGAAGCCAGTCAGAGAGAACTCAACTTGTTCAACATGCACAATGTGCATTAGAGAAACATTTCAAAGCGGGAAAGATTTTTTCTACAAGAATAAGCAAAACCTTACTGTTTTGTAGTTCGCTATATGACGCCGTTAGTCCTTTGAGTGCAATTCTGTCATCTCAAACACAATTTCAAACCCTCTGGAATTGAGACCCTTTTTGTTTTTGCTCAGACTTCTGTATTTATCCGATGAGTTGAATCCAAGCAACTCTAACACAACTTTTTCCTGAAAAATTATCGTTAGTGTTCTGTAGCAGCGAAAATAGTATTGTTTCGCACTCGGCGCACATCATCACGCAATCATTATTTACATAAAAATTTGTCGTTCCATAGGTATCTCTAGGTCCGTTCGTTTAGAAAGATCGCACGAACTTTGCTGTATCGTTCAATGTGCTTAGGCTTTTTTTCATTTCATATTACCAAATACATCCGGAACTGAGCCTAAGCCTAGAAGTGCTGAATTTAATTTTCTTTATGCTCTCCCACCACACTGTGAAGACATTGTGAACAAGCAGACTTGACTTTAGAATCACAAATTCTACCTTGTGAGATAACTAGTGCGAGGATGTTAAGAGAACATCCACAAACCCTAGCCGCCTCGGTGCCGTTTGTTGCGAATGTTACCAAGTCAATCTCATCCACATAGTCACAGCCCAACCGGGCAAAAACTATGCCCTGAATGTGAGACTTAATTTTATGTTCTTTCCTACGGCACAGAGAAAGGCCTTTAGAAGCAAGAAGTTTCGAAGTTGTCGAGGTTCAAGTTATCAGTGATCACTAGAAGTGTGAAAAAGCTGTAAAACCCTATCTCTAATGAGTTGAAAAATTGATAGAGATAAGAGAACAGTATTGTCTTATGTTGTTAGTGTTCTGGCGATATTCTTTGAATTCTACGAATTCTCGTGCGTTGTTTTAGGGTCCAACAAGAAAGGGATCAAAGAAAAGGATTGAGAGATCATCTTAGGGCAGAACTCGGCGTCGATGCAGAAGCACTTGACAAGTAAGACCCTCTAATGGCCATGTTTTTACGGAGGGGATTTACAATTTATTGCCAACACTTTGTTCAGAATTGCTCCAGCTCTTGACAAGCCTTACATGGGAAGTGGAGAATACGATGATGATCCGTATACGACAAATTTATACATCAGCAACCTTCCTCTTGATGTAAGTTATCGAAACAGCAATTGAACGTGCAATGTTTAGCCAGCTCTTTGCTTTACAAAATAATAGACATAGTCAAAGTAATCTTCCCATAGTGCTTTTAAATCTCAACAAGAACTAAAGGCGGTCTTATAAGTGAATGATGAATATGTTTGAATCTACATCAGATGACCATGGAAGATCTCTTTGATACGTTTGGATCCTTTGGGCCATTGGCATCCGCGAAAATTCTTTTTCCTCGAACAGAAGAAGAGAAAAGAAGAGAACATTTATGTGGTTTCTGTGCATTCATGTGAGTTCATTAGGACATGTGTAATTTCGTTGCACGTCCTTTTCAGTTTGGATTTTTCGCTAGCAATAGAAAACAGTTGTTTTTCAGTGGTCTTGAGTGACGTGCAAAACTTTTCGTCAGTCGGCGCTCGAACCCGCATCTCCCCTATCCGAGACCACGTGCTTTAACTTGCTGCACTATTGACGCCCGTTTTGCCATCACTCTTTCTCTGCGAGTTGAGATGCAGGTTCGAGCTCCGCCTGACGCAGTTTTGCACATCACTGTACATCACAGTATACCTGTGGCATCATTCCACCGCTTGAAGTGATCAAATTAAAGAATTCTAGTTGTTCAGTCTGTCAATGTATTTTGCCTTTCATGAGGTCGGTTATGGGCACTTATACAGTGCAAGACCCGTGTTTCGGCCCTCCATCCTCGTCAGTTTCACGGCGCCTTTTCGCTCAGTCAGTTCCTCATAGATCTACCCTTACATAGAGGAGTCGACGACGAACTTTTTATACTCAACGTACGGTGAATTAGTCACCGTGATGTCCTTTCAGAGTGCTTTTTTGTCGAATGCACGAGTATGCCTGTTATGTGGGCATGTGTTACAAGCCGTGCAATCGACTGTCTCGAGACCTCGCTCATGAACAATATAATCTAACAATGTATTTTGATTTTTCAATGAAGTCGTTTGTTGGCACTTATACAATGTTTCGGCCATTCAGCCTTGTTTCATATACCCATATAACAGTCAAACGCATGCATTCGACATTCGTGCACTCTGGAAGAACATCACGGTAATTGCTTCACCTTACGTTGTGTGTAAAAAGTTCGACGCCTACTCCTCTATGTAAGAGAAGATCCCCGAGAAACTGACTGAAGGAACAGGCATCGGGCGATTGACGGTTTGGATGGCCGAGACACGAGTCGTGCACCGTGCAAGTGCCCATAACTGACCTCATGAAAGGCTTAGAATACATTATTAAGTTGAATTGTTCATGGGCGAGGTCTAAAATCAGTTGGTTGCATTGATTTCTGCATATGCCCTTGTAAGAGTTGGTTTTTGATTCTTTTCAGGTCACGCGAGGACGTAGACCGAGCTTTGGCTCAAATGATGGGCTTCTTCATTCGAGGTGAACCTATTCGAATGTCTTTTGCAAAACCGATTGTGATTCCTGCTCAGGTATCGATATTTTCCACGTGTTAGCGTGTGTTTGCTAATCCTTTCTCCTTCTCAATCTATGTACTATCACTTACAAGAACAGCTGATAAAATGCGTTTTATATCGTATTGAGGAAGCCTCTCTTTCAATATTTCAGTCTACGCTCTTCGAAAATATGAAAAGATCGGAGATGTAAGAACTTAGTCTAAGAAATTACATAGTTGACGTATGGAGGGGGGGGGGGGGGAACTTGCCCAAATAACTATTTTTGTATGTCAGCCCTTCTTTCTCGTACGACACATTTTCGCAGTAGCAAAATTTTAGACGAAATTGCAGCCATTTTACGTACCACCCCCTTTGCTTGAGTTGAGCACACCGGATCCTATGACGGAATTGCCGTTCAACGCCAAACCACTTCTTCGTGACGTGAGTTCACTTCATTAGTGCGAGGATTTCGAAGTTCGTTCAAATTATTGTTTAGTTGATTGCGTATAAGGAAAAGTACGGTCCTTTGCCCCGATATGGAGAACCGATTAATTTCGAGGGAGAGCAACTCCAAGCCTACGAGGAGGTAAAGTGGTTTTCAAGTATACTTATGTTAATGATGCGCTCGTTCTACGGCTTGAATTCTCTAAAAATAATGCTGAAATATTTTGACACTTTGATCCACTCATTCTCATAGATTTTTTGTGCATATTTTTGTCATCGCAATTCATGATAGAGTTTGAATTTGATCTGCTACAGATGATCAAGAACGCGACAGTTCGTGTAGTGATTCCGTCAGACAGGTAAGCGCCATCATCCGTACGACATGTGGTAGGCGGTCAACAACACTATCCGGCGTCTCATTCATGAACTGAAGTCCTTTGAACATTTTTTCTTCCAAATTTCTTCCATAGTAACCATTCCCTTCATAAACGGATCTTAGTTTTTTAAAGCCAATCAAGCAATTTTTCGATTTATCTCCATAGACCAAAGTTATTTTCCAATTATGTACCTAGATACGTGTTCACAATTTAGCCCTTACGGGACCGTGGACCCATGACCTCTGCGTATCTGATTCTTAACGTGTTGCGCTTAACAATGGCGTCCAATGTTCAGCGTGTTGCGTCTAGCAATGGTGTCTAATGGATTCTGCCGTTGTTAGACGCAGCACGCTGAGGTTTAACACCTTTGATAGGCGCTACATGTTGATAGTTAGAGACGGAGGGGCCATGGGTCCACGGTCCCGTAAGGGTGGAGTGCACCGCTTTTTCTGCGGGTATAGTTAAGACGGTGCTGTGAATGAGAGCTTAATAGAAGTGGATCCTTATCCGATCATTTTGTTAGTAGTCGCCAACAGTGGCCCTAGAATGGCATCATTGAAAACCGCAAGTTTCTCTTCTCGCAACCTCACAAATTCTTAACTAATCTTAGAAGGCTCCCAATCCATTAAATAGGCTGTGATGCTCTTCATTGTTTATTTCTAACCACTCAAATCTGTAATGACGCGTGGAGTTTCACAGCACAAGATTGACCTTGTATATATTATCCATTATGTTTTTTCTTTTCGACTTTTCCAATTTTATAGTGAGATGAGGGTTGTTGTGGTGGAATAGGAACAAGAGCTATACGTAACTTTGAACGGCTTGCGACTATATTGTGTTGTGGTTCTTTAGCCACCTCCTGCTTGTCATTCAACACGTTGTGGAGTTCACCATACGGGAAGGTCCCCTGTTCGAAGCCATGCTAATGACTCGTGAGCGCACTAATCCGCTCTTTCGGTGAGCTCATATATCACTTGCTTGACTTTTGCCGTTCAAATGTTTCTTGTTTTTCTTCAGTTTGTGATTTTAAAGTGTATCGTCTTCAACAGAGAGCAAACGAATCAGACTTTCCTATATTCCAGGTTTCTATTTGAACTGAATCATCCAACTCACGTTTACTACCGTTGGCGATTGTACTCGATCTCTCAAGGAGACACGTTCCTTGAATGGCATCGAGAAAAATTTAGGTCAGTTTTCTTAGTTACTTGAAAGATTACTTGTCGACTGCTTCCTTTTTCAAATTGTGTTTCAAGTTCACAAGGAAGTTCATATTAGTTTAAGGGATTTCAGGATGTTTGAAGGTGGTTCATGGTGGCAACCGCCTATTCCGCAAGCTGAACTGTTTAGTAGTATGCCTCGCTCGCTCTACAGTTTTGCTTGCACCATAACTGAACCGAGTCGCTGGCTCCCTAAACTCGATGTTCCAATCGCGGTTGGTTGTTATTATCATCTAGTACCGGGATGCTTTTTATTTTTGGAATATGATTTCTAATGTGAGCAATCTGCGTGAACAGTTGACTTATTAAGCGGTATTTTTTGTTGTAGGCTTCAAAAAATTATTTAGATTCGAATTTATTCCAAGAAATGATTTAAGAGCTTGTTTTCCGCAGTGTTTTGAAGATCTTAGGCACGCAACACATCGAAATCACAAGACTCAAAAGAGAGGCAAGATAGATCCCGATCAAGTCCAAGACGTGAACAGCTGAAGAAGCCCAAGGCTCGATTACGAAAAAGCCAACGAAAAAAACTGGAACAACTCCTTAGAGAACTCACCCCTGAAAGTGATAGTGTACGAGCTCTCTTCTGTTTGCTATCGATCATCTTCTGATTAGTAAAATATTCTCTTTTGTTAGATTGGTGATGCTATGGTTTGGTGTGCTGATCATGCCACATGTGCTCGAGAAATATGTGATTGCATATATGAATCACTGACTATTGATGAAACACCTCTGCATAAGAAAATTGCCAGGTTATTTTTTGGTAGTGCATCGTAGTGCATTGAGTGTTTGAATAAGCATTTCCAGGCTGTATCTGATCTCTGATTTGTTAGCAAATGCGGCTTCTCGGGGAGTGCGCGACGTGTTCTATTTTAGACAGTATTTTGGCGATCTTCTAACGAAGGTGCGATTGCGACTCGTTTATCTTGAATTTTTGTCCATGGTGGTCAATGATTATCTTCGCATTTTTCAGATTTTCTCAGCCTTGGGTCGCACTTTGAGAAACATCACTGCTCGTCTCAAAGCAGAACAGTTCAAACAACGTGTGATGTCCTGTTTCAGGTAAAATTTATATCATTACTGCTACAAATCCCCTTCATTGAAAGATTCCCGCTTAGTCAGTCGTTGGGCACGTGGCGCTTCTCCAGATTGTGAATAGGGGAAGTAAACGCCAACCAATAGTAACCATAAGCTTTCCACAGAAGCAGGTGAATTGAGGTTTTGGACTACCTGTTACTATAGCGATGATTCAATATTCTTTCATTTCTACGAGTTAAACTGGCCTGCAGCCTGCATTTAGTGACCGAGAAGTACGTGGGGAGCGGTTAGGAGTTGAGAGTAAGCTTCTTGTCTTTCCGACAAAGAATGGCAAGCTAACTTTGGTCACGCAACTCCCGCGTCATAGCTCAGCAAGCTATATTTTCGATAAAGTAAAGCTAAATACAGCAAAAAAAAATTTTGCCTCATTCCGGTGACCTCGAAAGAGCCCCTAGTACGGTAGTGTCGATTAGTTCGAGTACGGAGAGGCTACCAGAATGGAAACGGACTAAACTGACGATCTACACCTATAAGGCTCGTACACATGCACAAATTCTCTATAGAGGACTTATCAGTGCAAGCTAGAAGGGTGAGCTACGACGTCATCGGCTTTGCTGAGACGAGAGGATTTCACTCATTTCATGCTGTTTGTGAGAACGGAAACAGCTGTTTTTTGGAACATGCGATTAGGGGTGTTGGCAGCATGGATGGTTTTCAAGGCGAGTTTGATCGTGAACATTGATTCATTTGAGCAATCAACAACTCAGATCCGATGATAGTGGTTGAAACGTTGTGGATCAAGTATGGTTTTTACCATCTTCGTTGCTTATGCGTCAACATCAAGCTATGACAATAGCGAAGTCAAAGCTTCTATTTAGACTTGAAAAGACCTTTGTAGGAGGCCACATGTTATTTAAGCATCACTGGAAATTCTAAGTGAAAATTTGACCTAGAAGAACGTTTGAAGAACGTCACATCAGCACTCGCGAACAAAAATGGAACGAACCGGGTAAGAGGCTTCTTGAGTTAATCATGCTCAAATGTCTGTGGAACCACATTCCCAAGAGCATCTTTCTCGGCAGTGGAGGAGAGAGTTTCCCAACGGAGGACCTTACGATGAAATAGACCGCATCTTAGTCGACAGTCCGCCTAACCGATGTCGATGTTGTTTCAGATTTGATACAGGATCAGAACATCCCCTCCTTTACTCAGAATTTCATTTTTGCGAAAAGGGGGGGGGGGGGGAAGCCGCTAAATTCAAAGGATGGTATCCTAGAAGCATCGTAAACTGGAATATTATCAAATATTAGTCAGCCCTGGTGAAGATACCGTCATCTACAGTGAGCAGCATCTATTCAACAAAACGTTTGAAAGATCCTTCTTAGAATAAAACTGAAAACTTTGTTCATGAGCAACGGATTGGTTTTGATTGTCTCTTTCAAGCTCAACGGAGTGTATAATTTTCTCCGAGTGCTCCGGTTGACATTTGCTTAGGTTGAGAAGTCAGCAAGATGCACGATGTAGCTACAGATTTGAGCAGGCGAAGCAAGAGTCTTGAAGAGCGTTTAAGAGCATCAATGCCGCAGTGAAAAGAACGCAGAGAATCTAACTTCACCACGCCCAGCTTTTCGTCTCAACGGTTGTCGCTGTCCTAACGAATGCTTCAGAAATCTGGTAACTACGTAGTCAGAGCGAAAGAACTCTTGAGGTTATCAAACGTGGAGTCGAAAGGCTGATGCGGAGGTATACCCTATCTAAAAATGAGAGAAAGCATCCACAGTTTTGAACTTCGTCAGCGATCGAAAATCAGAGATTGCTTTCTACACACCTGTTTGTCATAGAGTATGCAGATCAGTCAATGCGTTTCATTGACACCGATGGATGAGAGGTGGTATTGATCGGATTTTTTGGAATGTCAAGCGCATCACAGGAAGGCTATCGTTGCAATGGCCCAATTTATCTACAAATAACCTAAAAGAAAGGTGTGATACTCAACGATTCCTAAAGCGAGACGGGTTCACTGGGCTACTATTGCACGCGTTAGGAAGTAGTGGAAGTTTCATTGATTCCTCGAGTTATTCCACACAATGTCAATGGGACAACGGGCTATACAGGTGATACTATAGATTTAGTGGGAAGTAAAAGAAAGTGAAGTGCAAACTACCTCTGAAAAAGAAATTATTGGTTGTGATACGTTCACCTCTTTTTCGACAACTCACATCTAGACGCAAGAACTATTTCGATTTGGCTTTGTGTAAGTATTTGAACATATCTGCAAATGGAGATTATTGTTTTTTAGTAAAGAACAACGTAAACTTTTTCGAGCAAGTAAAGGAACGAATTTGAATTGATGTAATCTCTTGGTGTTTTGCCTAGTTTTCTTTTGTTTCAATAGTAACTTGCGCAAACTATGGCTTCTCTGGTTTTATTCGTTAATTACCATATGTGGTTATCGGAGACTTGAAATGTCACAATGTCAGTGTAAAAAAACACCATCTGAAACAAAAGTAGGTTAATTTCTTCGATCTTCTACATCTCTATTCTGTGCGCAAAAATTATGGTCCCTTGAAAATGAAAGTCCACTCTTTGATGAGCAGTTGAATTGTTGCTGTTAACCACATACCTGAGTGTGGTTTCTTAGAAAAAGAAGTGCTGTAGACTTGAAATGGTTGGGCCAATAAAGTGGTTGGTTGGTGTTTAATTGAGGAGGGAAATTTCATGGCTACTGTCTGTCATTATTCGAGTGGTGGGGTAGCACGCACATCGTTCGCTCTCTCTTTGTTTCCCCTTGGAATTTGCCATGGCTTTTACGTGCTTCGGAATCGAAATAAGCTGTGTTCGTTCTCCGCAATTTTTGCTTTAGAGGTCTTCTTTTTTTGAAAAGGATAAAGCTCTCGGCGATGATTAATCCCTGAGAGATACGCCATGCATTCGTCTTCAATTTCTAAGTTCGTTTGAGGTGATTGAATGCATAAATGATCTTTACATTGACCCGAGGTGGCTTCATGCTGAACCGAGTCAGTGCTGCTTATCCTCCCAGACAATTCTGAGACCAGTCTGCTATCAATTTGCCGACCCCGGAGGGATGGATGGCTTGGTGAGCCATGGGCGCAAGATCGAACCATTGACCTCGTGTGCGACTCAGAGTACCTCTAACCACTGCGCCACATGCGCTTTTTATAGCGGCAATATGGAGCTTACTCCGAGAAAAATCATCTTTTACACGAACTGTCACCACGACTCCTTGCGCTGATTGTGTTATGTATTGCGTTTGTAATCTCATAGGTAGCCGAGCCAAGACGTTTTCAGACGTTAAGCCGGTTGATTGCAAGAGAATGTTGGAGGTGCAAATCTTACCAACACCATGCTTTCCACCTTGCTTTGTGATGGCTGCATCACTAATAATCTCTCGAGGACATCATTCTTGGCCCTAATAGTCTTCAAAATTTTGGTCTATGCCTAAATTCAGTATGTCATACTGACCAGGTCACCTGAACAGAATCGAGAATCGAAGAGTTTTTTCTCAAAAAAGGGTAGCCTTTCTTAACGATAAGGGTTGAAGGGTTGAATTCTCTTGTTATGGAGTAACTTACGAATGCATAAAACACATGCCATACAAAAGGATGCGTGTGGCTCAGTGATTGAAGGTAACCTACGCACGCATTGTCGTTGGTTCGATTGTGCGCGCAAGACTCAGCGGACTCCCATCCTTCCGGGAGAGAAAGGATACCATACTTTCCGGGGACTATAGCAGTTTTTTTTTTGCTTCAATGGCAAAAGATTACGACTTACTTTTCAGGCCATATATGAATTTATTTGCTTTTTTGAATTTTTAAATTTTTTTTATTTTATTTTCTATGAATTTATATGAATTTATTCAAATAATAATGAAAGGATCTATTGAAATTTGAGCAAACGACTTTTGGTAAAGTCAAGTGCATCGCGCTTCTGTCAGAGATTGATAACGTTGAGGGCTTTCGTTTCAACGTTCATGCTTTGCAGTGATTCTTTCAAGTCATGGCTTCAGGATATCTACTTGATGAGTATATATTTCTGAAATTGAATTACTGTATTGACATACTTCAAGACATCTTAATAGTTCACGTTGCAGACTTGACTCGAAAAATAAGTCATAAGGGCTTTCTTTGTGCATTAAGTAATTAGCGCATTTATGTGTCGTTAGCCATGGTTTATCAAGTTTCGTTTTGGTACTTGTTATATTTGTTAGTACTGAAACCTATTCACAACTATACACTCAATATACAAACTTGTTTTCGAGGTCTTGCATCAGTGGGCAGTAGTTCTATCTTTCCATTTAGATCGATTGCATGGGAGAAGTACTGAATACCGTGGATAAATTTCAAGCTAAACCATATTTCAGGGCTTGGGAAGAATCGGTTTTGTATCCAACTGACGTGTTAGTGAACAGCCAAAACATCTTTCTGGGCTTGATGGTAAGTGGAACCTTTTTTCTTCAGTTTATGAACTTACCAGAGCTTAATTTTCAGGATGGTCGAACGAGTGATGATGAAGAAGAGGATTTAGATGGTGCTCCGTGTGACATTGATGGTGTTCCAATTGAGGAAGAACGAAACGTACCTTTCTGCGTTTTTTTTTTTGTAGAGCTTTGACAACCATTACTTTCACAGATGCCGATTTTTGACGAAGAAAGCGAAAGTGGAAACGTGAGTGCGAGTTCTGAACCAGTTCGTAAACCAACTGGAACGTTCAAGTCTGTGAATTGGAGTACGGTGAGCTCAACATCCGATCGTTTATGATGGTTATTGACTATTTCTCTTTTTAGGTAGGCACAATCGAGCCAGTGAAAAGTAAATGGGAGGAGGAAGATGGAGAGCTACCGATGAAGGAACGCAATTCTAGTCCTCTTTCAAAGAACTCAAGTGCTGACGAAGCTGGCACAGCCAGTCAACTGAATGCTCGTCTCGGAGATAGTGAAGATAGCGATACAGACGGCGAAATTGAGGAGAAAGAGTTGGTTCCCTACGTTACTCTGAATCAGTTAAGAACATTGACTCGACAGGTTTGCGTTGTAAGCATTTGGAACGATGTGAAAAAGTACATTTGTTAGTGGTATCCCTCTATTCTAACTCGATGATTTCAATGCCATGCTTTGTTTCGATGGTTCTTTTTAGTGCGCATAGCAGCGAAGTTGAAGTTGAGTTCCACGCTTGGTGCTCATTATCGCATCTTTTCAAACGCGCTGAGCGCAGCGATCCTCGAACCCGTCTCGGAAGGGCGCGATTTTGCGAGCAGGTGCCGAGCAAAAAGTGCTAGTCGAGCGTGAAACCTGTTTATTCTCGCTGCTACAGCGCTCTTGGGAGGTGGGGGTTTTAGAACAATCTATGTCTTCAGAATCGGCGAGATTTGAACTTTTTTTGATTGACTGTTTGACTGTTGAAAGTTTGAAAAAGGCCTTATTCCGAAAGGGTTGGAAGTGGATTGAGTGGTACAACGTTCCATTGGCGTCCAGTGGTACATTCCTAATTTTTTATTAGCTTCGAATAATTTCTAGTTTCTGTAATAGAACTGTATGAGACTTTGATCTCTTGTTTTATAGGTACTAGCTTTTACTATCCGTTCGTAATGCCTCCATGTAGTTATGAAGAAATCTATGGAATAGAAACGATAATTTACCTACATCGGGTTCAAAACAAATTCTTTTACCCGTACCATGATCTGTGGAGACCTTTACGAAAACCAATTTTAGCTTTGAAGCCATTGAGTTGAGCTATTGAGCGAGCGCTAAGAGTTTAGCGAAAAATCGTTCACAGACCCTAGCCGAGCGAATAAAGCATAAAATAAAGTCGAAAGTGAAAATATGATCATTTTCGCTGACACGACGAACTAAGAAGGCTTCTGCAAAAATCAAGCAAAGGATCAAAATCGCAGAAATCAAAGTTTCCGACTGACTACAGAATATTTAAGGAAAAAGCGTCCATTGATATAGGCCTTTGAATCATGTATCTTCGAGGTTACACGCCGTCTCAGACGAGTTGAATAGTTTTTTTTTTTTAATTTGCGAATGAAGTGAATGTGAAGAACTCACATTTTCTGGAGTTCCTTTGGCTTTCAGTCATGGCCAAGTATCCACTATGAAGTGTCATGTAACCATAGCTCAGCGTTTTGTCTTACTAAGTTGTGACGACCATAAGATTTTTTAAACTGGTCGTCGTAAATCGAGAGTAGTTTTCACGAAGCTGTTAAAGCGATGACACTACTCATAAACACTCCTTAGATTTCATGTTGATTCTATCCATAATGTATAAGTTCTCATCTCTTAATTGGCCTCCGCTAAACTCAATGATACAATTGTCGTGGGGAATTATTGTAGAAGCCGTATGCATTTATTTGGTCAGTTGCTAATTACTGCTTCCATGCGGCAGTGACTTCTTCTGTTTTGTTATATAGTTTTTCGACTAAATGTGACACATTTTGCAAATTCTGAAGTGATGGCTCACATTTGAAAATTCATTCAATTGATGTTGATTCAATAATTGGTTTAATGCTATTGTTGCAAATTTTTGTATTCTGTCATGATGATGTTGTATGTTGAATGATGTCTCGTTCAGAGATATTCTTGCCACTTCTGCTATGGAAGAAGAACGTCGCAAGTTGATGCGAGAAGTTGAAGTATTGTGTAGAATCATTCGTTTGATTTTACCATGCCATGAAATAATCTATTATAGGTGAAGGTTATGGCTCTCCAGGATGAACTGGAAAGCAAAAAGGACCCGGATATTGCAGCGAAGGTGATTTTGACTATGTGCTCAGTTGTACTGCTTTTTTTTTCTAAATCACTTTTTTTAGGTAAAAGCATTACGGGAGAAAGAAATGTTTAATTTGGAGAATAATCTCACGCCAATGGTCAAGAAGCGTATGAAAAAAGAAAAAAGGAAAGTCAAAAAAGACACTCGAAAAGACTCGAAGGATGACTATGCTTCTACAAAATCAGCTCGTGAATCAGATCGGAGTGCGCTCGATAGACGCCGTGATACCCGTGAAGCCGATTTACGAAAAAGAGACAGGAGTCGCGATAGAGAGCGAGACCGCGACAGGGACCGTGATCGTCGCCGAAGTCGAAGCCGAGAGCGGAAGCGTGACGCAAGCCGGTTAGTGGGTTCGCTCATTGTACTGGTATTCGGTCAAAACTTTCGATTTTGTGGCTTCGGGAAAGTGTTGAAAGACTTTTCTGAGAAAAGTCCCGCGCTTTTCTCGAAAGTTAGTCATCGCATGTGATGAAGACTCAAGAACGCACATCCCGATTGTGTCAGGGTTTCACGAGAAACTGACTTGTTCAGCACTTTTTTTGGCTTTTATCGATCCGTCTTCACAGTGTTATTTCACTGTGTGGATCCCAGTACTTCTCACATTCATATCGTTTTTCGTCTTGTTCTTTAACGTCGTAGAGTACTGGTTGAGTATGTTTCCTTGCACTTTCGAGGATAGCTTGGGTATGGCGTTCCTTAGGGCGTTCGTCGTTGGCTGCTGAATAATGTTGGGGAGGGGTGTAGCCCGCGCGTGCAGCCACGAGCAATGAATCACAATCGCGCATTTAATGATAAAACGAAAAAAAAAATCGTTAAGCGTTATCTCTCGAAAACCCAAGAATTTTGATTCTTGCATTATGTGATGTCGGGTTTTCGTGAGAAAATACTTGAATAATCAGTAATAATTCAAGAACTAGTTGGGTTTATGCGCCAGGATTGCCCCGTGTATCATCAAAGATGTTCATAAATAGTTTTTAATTTGAGTGCAACCTCGAGTAGTTACCACTGTCAAGAACATTTGAGGCATGACACAGCATCCCGTAGCATATAACTTGACGGCTTCATTCTTAAATAACGCACGTGCAGTTGGTGAATAACACTATGCCGTCGTCTTATCATTCATCTCGAAATTTAGCTTTTCCGAAAATGTTTGTGGAATAATTGAGTGCTGGAGAATATTTCAAAGTTCCTTACAAACTATCAGACTGAGTGTGTGAAGCCTAGACTCACTTAGTCTTTTCAATCATTCTGAAAACATGTTTTATAGAGATCGCAGCCGTCGTGACCGCCGTTGACAGGACAGGAGGAAATGTGCATTCCAATCTGATGTAGAAATTCTAATCGTACGGATTTTTTGACTTTGTAAATCTTCTCTCGTTTATTTTGTGCTCCACTGATCGGTCAAATTTTGAGCAGTTGCAAATGTGATGGTATATTTGAATTGTTACTTTTGTTCATCTGTTTTGCGTTAAAAATGAAACTTCCAAGATTTTTTCTTGCAAATAAACTTCAACACTTTGCGGAGGCTGAAGGTCGTTTTGACTTCCAACTGGGCGCCCCGTTTGGGCGAGTACGAAGGTCTGTGCGCGCTCTAACACAATCTCGGGTTAATTAAGATTTTAAAGAAACACTGATTTCAATAATGAAAGAATCACTAAGGAGACTTAATGAACACTTTCAGATTTTTTTCCGTTAGACGGCACGGGATGAAGAAACGATCCCTCTTGCTCGACAAGGTTTTTTTTTCGTAAGAGTGTTAGTAATCATTCGAAAGCTTGAATCTCTGGCTAGTGCCTATGTGGTTTTTTCTAAAAAATTTTCTATAACGCTGTCAAATTCAAGAGGAAATTTTACATCGGCAGCGGAATTTCACTATTACTTCGCTGGAGGCACGAAGCGGATCATCGTGTTTGAGGAAATTTCGTAATATCAGAGTTACGTTTGATATGGAGTTTCTCTCGAAGAGAAGAAAAATTCCCAATCGAATGACAAGAATCACACTTTACAGCTCACTCGTAGACGTAATTCGATCGATTGCGGGTGGGCCGTCGCATCAAATCTACGGCGACAACAACCTCGACCGTAGATTAGCCGGTAAACAAGCGCTCAGAGATGTGAAACTTGATCTTATTTTCTCTGATGCAGTGCTGTCAAACGGCCTTTCTAGAAAGTAAGCATAACGTTGGAACTGTAGGAGTTTAAGCTATCGAATGATTAATATAGTCTAAAGGAAGAGCTGTATCCTGCGAGAAATTTACACTTGTGAAACGCAAATATTTTCTTTTCGCTGAAACGTCATCAAGGGACTTCTTCAAGAGATCGCCACCTAGCGCAGTAGCCGGAGATTTGAGCTTTCGAATGCTTACCAACACTCTTACGAAAAGTTCTTGTCCAACGAAAGGGATCGTTTCCTCAATGCGGAAAGTACCCAGTTTTAGTAGAACCAACGCCAATGCTTTTCCAGATCCCTGCATTTTTTGAGGGGTGAACCACTTTCGCGGAAAGGAGTATATTTCCAGCTGTTATTGGACACTTCGTCATTTTGTTCATGTTTTTGTTACCAGTCGTTAGCTTGAAGAATTATTACTTCAGTGCTTTGCTTGTTTTGTGAAAACATTTCCATAGTACGTTGTACTAAATCAAAAAGATAACAGATCCTAGGACCGACTATCTATTAATATCGACACAATTCAAAAGTTCGACTTTCTATAAACCTCGGCATAATCAATTGATATATGAAAATGGAGAAAACTTATCTTGATTAGCTGACGCGAGGTTGATAAAACAGTTGTAGAAATTCGGCTGACGTTTCGGCGACCCGCCTTCTTCAGAGCCTGGACGTATATAGTATTAGTCTATTTGAATGATCGGATGGTCTTATTTATATGCTGCCTAGGTCACGTTAGAAGATCAAACGAAGAAAGGGCGCGAGATCTCGCGTGATGGTGACGCACTCGTCCTTCCGATTCATTTCGGGGTTTTGGGCGTTTATCCAAAATGCCTCAAGAGTTTTGCGCGTGGATGTTTTTGATTCCTGCGCCAGAATTGTGACAGTCACATCAAAATCCTTGTTGTTGTGTTTTTGTGCCCTATGTAAACCTAAAGGTTTGGTTTTATCTATTTTAGATTTACTGTCTAGATGTTCTTTTATGCGGACGAAAAGTGGTCTTCCCGTTTCGCCTATATATTCTTCCCCGCATGTTTTTACATGTTAGCAAATAAATTGTGCCTGATCTCATACAATCTCCCTCTTTTCCGTTGGGGCAGATCATACAGTTGTTGGTGTTGCACAATCGATCATAGAGTCTATTGCGGATCAGCTGATGGCGTAGGGTGGGAGGTGGGGTTTCGATAATTACCACGGAATTTTCAAGACCGCATCTTTTCAGGCACTTTTTAACCGCGCTACTAATCTCGTTTGATATAAATGGTAATTTGAAGGGGACTCTATTCGGGTGCGGAGTATTGTTCTTTTGTGACCTAATTCCACTTTTTGAATATTCCCTAGTGGCAAATGTTTTGTAGCCGTTGGAAATGGCGATCTTTCGTGCCAAGTCTAATGATTCGTTCCTTTCCTCCTCTCCTATGCACACACTTTTAGCTGTTCGAAACATGTTTTTAATTAGCGATTTTTTCATGTGTGAAGGATGAGAGGAGAGGTAATTGACCAAAATGTTCTTGTTACTTGGCTTTCGATACCACTTTGTACTATAGCCACTATCCAAAAGCTTTACTTGGGTATTTAGGAATGGAAGCCAGCCCCCGTTTGGACTTTCTCGCGTAAATCTGATATGCTCTGACTGTCCGTTCAACACTTCAAAACATTTGTCCATTTCCTCTTGTGTGGAACAGACAATGAAACAGTCATCTATATATCGGCAGTAGAGCAATGGGCGGTGAACGAGAATTGGAGCTTCCACCTTATACATAAAAGCGATGGCAAGACTAGGTGCTAAGCGTTGACCCATGGCTAACCCCCTGAGTTGTGTAAAGTATTTTCCCGACCACCGAAAGATTGAACAACTAAGACATTGTTTTAGGAGGGTCATTAGTTGTTGAATTGTGAAGCCATACATGTTTACTTTTTGTTCATTTTCAGTTAAAAGTTCGAAAATGGCTTCCATAGCCGAGTCATTTGATACGTTTGTATAGAGTGAGCTAACATCAAATGACTCCATTACGTGCGAGTTTTTTACTCAGGTGCTCAAATTCATACCAACCCACCTACCCAATACAAAAATGTTCCTTGACCACCTACGTTGCGCGAAACCTAACAACTCGCACGTAATGGAGTCATTTGATGTTAGCTCACTCTATACAAACGTATCAAATGACTCTGCAATGCAAGCCATTTTCGAACTTTTAACTGAAAATGAACAAAAAGTAAACATGTATGGCTTCACAATTCAACAACTAATGACCCTCCTAAAACAATGTCTTAGTTGTTCAATCTTTCGATGGTCGGGAAAATACTTTACACAACTCAGGGGGTTAGCCATGGGTCAACGCTTAGCACCTAGTCTTGCCATCGCTTTTATGTATAAGGTGGAAGCTCCAATTCTCGTTCACCGCCCATTGCTCTACTGCCGATATATAGATGACTGTTTCATTGTCTGTTCCACACAAGAGGAAATGGACAAATGTTTTGAAGTGTTGAACGGACAGTCAGAGCATATCAGATTTACGCGAGAAAGTCCAAACGGGGGCTGGCTTCCATTCCTAAATACCCAAGTAAAGCTTTTGGATAGTGGCTATAGTACAAAGTGGTATCGAAAACCAAGTAACAAGAACATTTTGGTCAATTACCTCTCCTCTCATCCTTCACACATGAAAAAAATCGCTAATTAAAAACATGTTTCGAACAGCTAAAAGTGTGTGCACAGGAGAGGAGGAAAGGAACGAATCATTAGACTTGGCACGAAAGATCGCCATTTCCAACGGCTACAAAACATTTGCCACTAGGGAATATTCAAAAAGTGGAATTAGGTCACAAAAGAACAATACTCCGCACCTGAATAGAGTCCCCTTCAAATTACCATTTATATCAAACGAGATTAGTAGCGCGGTTAAAAGGTGCCTGAAAAGATGCGGTCTTGAAAATTCCGTGGTAATTATCGAAACCCCACCTCCCACCCTACGCCATCAGCTGATCCGCAATAGACTCTATGATCGATTGTGCAACACCAACAACTGTATGATCTGCCCCAACGGAAAAGAGGGAGATTGTATGAGATCAGGCACAATTTATTTGCTAACATGTAAAACATGCGGGGAAGAATATATAGGCGAAACGGGAAGACCACTTTTCGTCCGCATAAAAGAACATCTAGACAGTAAATCTAAAATAGATAAAACCAAACCTTTAGGTTTACATAGGGCACAAAAACACAACAACAAGGATTTTGATGTGACTGTCACAATCCTGGCGCAGGAATCAAAAACATCCACGCGCAAAACTCTTGAGGCATTTTGGATAAACGCCCAAAACCCCGAAATGAATCGGAAGGACGAGTGCGTCACCATCACGCGAGATCTCGCGCCCTTTCTTCGTTTGATCTTCTAACGTGACCTAGGCAGCATATAAATAAGACCATCCGATCATTCAAATAGACTAATACTATATCGACACAGTTGAATAAATGGGTATTTTTTCTGTTTAGCCGTTCCGAGGTGATATTATATTTTGAATATTAGTGTAGCCTATACAGTTGATAATGCAGCATGAATATTACAGCAGTCGTGGTAGCTTAGGTTTCGGCGAGGTTCGCCATCTTTAGAGCCTGGAAAGGTCAAATTGATTCGCAAATCATTGTCACAAGCCTCCTTAAGCTCAGCAGAAAACGTAAGAAACGAATTTTTGGATAGTATAGTAGAGACTTAATTACAAAAAGACGCTCACCTGACTAGATGTTTTAGGTCTTTCAATCATTCATTGAAGACCTGCCCAGTTAAAGTCGGTGCGTAAGTGAGATCGTGCCTGGCTTAGGCAGGGAAGATTAGCCTGAGGTATGGTGCGAGGTCACGCGTTAACGAGAACTCCTCTTTGCTCTTCATTTTTGGGCCTTTACTATGTATCCTAAAGGCTTCCAAAGTCTTACGCGCCGATATTCTTGTTTCCTGTGCAAGGACCGAGAATCTGACGTCAAAATCTGCCCATTCATGCTTCTGTTCCTTGTGCGTGCCTAGTGAGTTACGTTTACCAGCTTGGTGTTCTTTTACACGTATGGAGAGTGGTCTACGCGTTTAGCCAATTTATTCATCCCCGCATGCCTCGCAAGAGATCAGGTAAATTGTACCAGATCTCATGCAATCGCCTTCTCTGCCGTTTAGGCAAACTTTGCAGTCATTGGTTCCGCAGAGGCGGTCATATAGTCGGTTGCGGACTAATTGGTGCTTTAGTGTATTTGGTGGTATCTCGACTACTGCTGCCGAATTATCCAAACCTGCTCTTTTTAATCAGCTTTTAATACTTCGTACTTCGTTAGAGATGAAGGGGGGGGGGATGAATAAAACTTTATCTTTGTCAGGTCTTCCGACTGGGGATGCCATATTTCTCTAATCCTAACCTGAGGAGCCCCTACCGTGCTGTAGCCATTAGAGATGGCTATTTTTCACACCAAGTTTAGGGACTCTACCTTATGTTTTTTCCTGTGCACACGATAGCAGCTGTTCCAAACATGTTTTTCATAAGTGCGCATTTTGTGTGCGACGGATGGGAAGATAGGTAATAAACCAGAATGTTTTTGTTGCTTGGCTTGCGGTACCATTTTGTGTTGTAGGAGTTCTTGGCTAGGTTGATTTGAACGTTTAGAAGTGGCAGCCGACTTGACTTAGGTTTCTCAGGAATGAACTTTATGTATTCTGACTGAATATTTAACAACCTAAATTATTTGTCCATCTCCTCTTGCGTTGAGCAGACGACAAAGCAGTCACTATATACCTGCAGTAGAGTAACAGCCGGAGATCGATTATTGGGGCCCCTACTTTAGACATGAAAGCGATAGCAGGGTCGGAGCTAGTCGTTTTCCTATTGCCAGCCCTCTGATCTGTGCAAAATAATTTCCAGACCATCAAAAGAAGAAGCAGTTTAGGCGCTCTTTCAAGAGAGCCATGAGCTGCCGAATGGAGAAGCCATGCATGTTCGTGGTTTTTTCGTGCTCCGTTAGAAGCTCGCATATGGCCTGCATTTTGGACTCATTGGACACATTTGTATAAAGAGCGGTCACGTCGAAAAATTCCAGTTTTTGCGTTATATTAACATCCAACTGATGGGCAAATACCACGAACTCTCCCTTATCACTGACTGATAGTCTAATGGTTTTGGACTTTATTAGCTCCCCTATCTGTCGCATTCCGTTTTTCTGCGTTGATGTTGAATTGAAGCTAAACTTTTTCGCGCGGTAGTGATCAAGAAATCTAAGGGCCTCGTCCGAAAATATGCGAAATTTGAAATCTACTTTGCTGTTAGGGCCTTGCTGCCTAAAGGACGCTCGAGGAAAAGGCGGTGCTGGTAATGCCCCTAAATTTTGTTGTTCATGCCCGTTAAACGTTTCTATTGTGTCTTTTGAGTGGAGGCGATTTCGCAGCTCGTTTGTTTAGCCAAGACAATCTTTTGCCTTAGTGACAGAGTCTCTATCACTACTCGGAAATATTTGGCAGGAACTGTTTGTAATAGATCCCAGGACCGACTATCTATTAACCTCGGCATACTCTGAATAAATGAGTATTTTCTTCTGTTTAGCCATTCCGATGTGTTATTGATATTATTTATTGAATATCAGCGTAGCTTATAACAATACATTTGATAATGCAACAATGAATATTATGGTATGATATATTAATAGGAATACAGTCGTAATGGCTTACATTTCGGCTAGGTTCCCAACTTCAGAACCTGGAAAGGTCAAATTGATCCGCAAATCATTCAGTCAAAAGCTTGCATAACCTCAGCAGAAAATGTAAGAAACGAATTTTTGGATCGCATGGTAAAAATTCATTACGAAAACTCACTCACCGACTTAGATGTTTTGGGTCTCTCAATTATTTATTGAAGACCTCACACTTAGAGCCAGTGCGTTAGTGAGACTGTACTTAGCTCAGGCGAGGTCACGCGTTATTACGAGCACTCCTCTTTGCGGTTCATTTTTGGGCCTTTTCTATGCATCCAAAATTCGTTTATTACGTTTTCTACTGAGCTTGAGAAGGCTTTTGAATGAATGATTTGCGAAAGGACTTCCGGACCAAATTACGGCTCATGAAGTCGCATTCTATGGAATGTGCGTGTGAATATTTGGGTTTTTCAGAAAAGAGCCCTTTTACTAGACTATTTCGGTCATTTGTTAGCTGGAAAAATACAGGTTTCAGTACCAAACGTGGCTTTCAAAAGGACATCTTTTGCTTGTTTTACTAGCGAAAAAAGACATTTCGGTTTTACAGCAGTCATCCCGCATTTTGAAGTTTATAGCGGATTTGTTGAACTAATATAGTAGAATTTGATTCTGAGGAAGCCTCATCATTATGAAAAGGTTTGTAGAATACTAAAGGGACTCCCATAAACGAAGTTTAGATGAAAAGAATACTCAGTTGTCTAGAATTCTTCTCAATACAAAGGGTACATCCGTGAGAAAACGCATTCGTTTATCATAATGCTGATATTTCAAACGTTTATTTCAATCGCAAAAAATCAGCACCAGTCAACATCTTCCAGTCTGTCTGTCAGTCTGTCATCTGTACACTGTGCATATATTAATCATGTTGTGCATTCAACACAATCAACAGTTTATATAGACCTCGCTCAAAACAATGATAATTTGATATATGATAATATGTCGAAGCCAGTTTGAACCTGAGATCTGGCGCGGCACTTATGCGGTACTAGACAACTGCTGTTCCGCCCTTCCATGCTCATCAGTAGCATAGTGCCTTTCGGTTCTGGCGATCCCTTGGGTTATACCCCTACATATACAGGAATAACAGTCGGCTGAAAGTCCCCGACATTGCAGCGACCACAATCGAGAATAGAAACATGATCATTATACTAGCCAAAAGCGCTTGACTGTGGTCACTGCAATGTCGGGTATTTTTAGCTGATTTGCGATAATCGGTTATACGGCGTCGATTCCTTTGCATATATATATATATACATTATATATATATATATATATATATATATATATATATGCACTGCGCTACTGATGAGCCTGGTATGGCGGAACAGCAGCTGCCTAGTACTGCATGTGTGCCGTACCAGCACTCACAACGAGCTCTCAAGTATATTATATTATTACCAGACAACCAGCAGTCTTCAAATCCTGCAGCATTCTAACTGTCAACTATCATGCTCTACACTGTCGAATGTGGAACTCAAAATATACAATCTCTATGTGGATCGTGTGAACCGTTTAGAGTATATTTTTGATGAAAAGTATTCGTTGCAAAAGTACTTCTTATCTTGACTATATCTGGTAAGAACTCTTCTAGTTTTTTGGCGCGCAGACTTGTTGTCCAGTTTTTCAAACTATTGGTAACATTCAGTAGAAACGCCAGTGTCACTGTGGTGACGTTGATAGCCTGTCCAGAACGTGGCTGGATGTCGGCTGAGGACATGCGTCGATTTGTTGTTGCCATACACGTCCACCTTGAATTTCAATTGTACGTAAATTTTCAACTTGTAAGTCTTTTCTCGTTTGTTTTGTTCTCCTCTGATGCGTTAGCTTTTGGCCACTTTTGAAAGTGATGCAATATTTGAAATCTGTCTAATTGTTCTCCGTTGAAATGAAACCTTAGAGGGTTTTTCTTTTGTCCTAATTTTTAGAGCAGTTCTGAAGAATTCTGAAGTCAGTCCAAATATTACCTGTCTTATGTTTTCGCTAATTTTTTGATTTTTCGGTCGCTGAGTGTCGATTTCGCGTGTCATGCAATGACTTAACGAGCACAATACACACCGATTTGTTTTTAAAATGATCCCGCTTAATGGATGCTCCAAGCCTTCTCCACAAATTTTATCAGACTTGTCTTGATGGACGCTACGAAGACATTACATCGATAGGATAGTTTATCAATTAGACCGCATACAATTACAATCACTTCTACGATGCTGTTTAAAGTTTGAATTCACGGAAAATCGACGTCGCTCAACATCGAGCGCTTCATCCGTCAGATTAATCGAAGGTGGGCCCTAAAAAAAAGTTTATTCAATAGCCGCATTTCTGCCAGTTTTACGGAAAAACAGATCCAACTTCACTTTCCTGTCAAATTACTTCTCATCGTTTCGACGCGCGTCGTGAAGTAACCCATGCCTAGTTTCCTGAACTCTTTATTATATGAGCAATTTGCAAGCCAACGCCTCACAAATCTGTGATACGAGTATTTTGTATAGTTGTCGACCGTTTTACGAGGGTGGAAGTGAAATTTTTCGAAGATTGAAGCATTTGGACCAAAAGGCAAAATCTTTTTGACCACGTCCACCCTCCACGCAAATGGAGCGCATTTCAAAATGTTGTGTTCGTTGGACGTAAGAAGAAGAAATAATAACTGAGTTATCTCGAACTCTTGCTGTCCTCATTCGCGTCCTTTAGATTTCTATTATATTTGATGATATCAGTTCATAATGGTAAAATTTTCGATCTATGCCTGAAAAATACGGAGTTGGTGCAATGAGATCTTCTTGAAAATATGTCGTCGTCCCACATATAAGTACTAAATTTTCTTTAACGCTCAAGTATCTTTTGCTGAACAGAGGTTTTCATTCAAACTTTCAATAACCACTTGATAGCACATTTCTCAGCGATCCTAATGATAAACTTTTTTGCGGAGGATATTTTAATACGTTGTTAGAGCTAAAAGATTACTGAATTTCACACTCGGCGCCGTGTTGATCGCGCAGCGCAATTTACATGTGGCGTGTGATGTGGTCGAGGGTAAAACTCTATATTCTTTTAGCTACAGCGACTCATTAGGAAGTCTCCAAAAAACTAAACATGTCCTTGAATTTGTTAAAGTGGATCTTCTGAATCTACCAGCTGCAATCCATCGAATGAAAAGTGGTGATAGCACAGTGTCATTGTACGCTGTGCTGTCGCCATATACGCTTCCCTCTTGCATGCGGGTCTTAGTGTGGGGCCTGGGCTACTGATGAGGAGGGCGAGACCCCGAAACACGTGTATGGCTCTGGCATAACAACTTCATTAAGGCTTCAAGCATTTTTAGGAATTATATTGAATGTTTATTACGAGTTGTTCAATTCTATAAATTATTTATTTACTTGGATGTTTAGATACATTAAAGGTGCAGGGGCCACCATTGTTGCGTTACTCTCTCGTCTCTCTCTCGTTCTATTCAACGCTGACGATTCGATGAGTCGTTTGGAAAAAAACAGCGGGTGCACGCATATTTTACTGAGTCTAGCTTTGATATCTACGCTTAAGTTTTTTAAAAATGTAAAAAGGTCTGACTTATAATGTTTATCTATATTAAGCAGCTTAGGCGCCGGTTCAGCCTCACACTGTGCAAGAATATCCTCACCCCACCACATAGTTGATTTTCCGCTGTACGATTTAAAGCAGACATTCAAACTCTACGATCGACGATGTTCTGCATGCTGATTTTTGCATTAATTAGCTTTTCTTTATCTGCAGCAGGATTGATGTCGGCGTTCAATGAGTTGCTAAGTCAACAGTCCGGAGTGAAACGTCTATGCAGCGGAATGAGAAAGCACCGAAGATAAAATGAGATCTATATATTATAGCTTTTGAAAGCCTTTATCCGTCTTTTCAGGATTTAGTTACGAGTTCATCCGTGGCAGCAGTTCGACAGACGTGCTTTTCGGCGGTTTTGCCATGATCAAACCATCATGACAGCCGCAAGGCATGGACCCTGGGTAAACTGTCCGTGATAATTTCATTTAACGACACATTACTATTCTCCGGCACTCAATCTATATGATTAGGGCGAGTGGCCGAGTAACGGCACTGATGATGGCGAAATCGCCAAAACTTGCATCTGCCGACTCTGTTGCCACGGTTATATTTGTACCCACCTCGAAAGACGACTATAAGCATTCATATAGACTCCATGTGAATGTTTCAACGGGGTTGATAGGAGAACAGTCGATTGATTAAAGAAGGCAGTAAAAACTATATGAATCATGCCACCAACAGTAAGTCAACAGTGTCATCCTGAATAGATTCTGCACATTTGTCTGAAGTATTAAATATACCCTATACAAAATATACTTAATAATATGCTCAATTACTCGATGCATACAATAGCATACTAATTTATACAGAATGCGGAAGCTCATCTCTCCACACTCAATCATATACTAAGGTTTCTCAGAGCGGCTCATGCTTTTGATTTGTATTGCACTTGAAGGGTGCAACACTGGGTGTGGAGTGCGAGTGCGCGTTGCCCGAAAAGCTGTATTCGTACATCAGAATTTGTATAATTTCCCATGTTTGTTACTATCTTCCTAATTAGGTGGTTGAATTCTGCATCGTATCCTGCCATTAAAGTGGATAACGTGGTGAAAAGTTAACGTTATACTCGAAATTTAAAAGATACAGAAACATTTGACCATAGCGTTTCTACTTAAACAAAAAACTGTCACAGGTAAAATCATCGAAAGCACTTTGGACTTCATCGCCTTTATTATCCTTCATGTTTGGGTTCAGCTGGTTATGCGACAAAGTCACTATTCCTGTTTGGATTTTGTGATATTCTGACCTGATATACAGTTAGTGAGAGAATAATGTCAGATCTGTCGATTTAGTTGAAGTAGTCAGTAATTATACTCAAGTTGGCCATGGGTCATTATTGTCTGTTTATGCTCGTTTTGTTTTATACTGTTGAACACATGTAAGAGAAAAGTTTTATGATATGCAACGTCTTTGACAGTCAATGAACCGGTCATTTTGCAAACGTTACGTTGGAGCAAGGATTCTGTGGGAAATAGCCGGCGTATTCACTCTCATCATATCCATCGGGACAATTTCCATTATAATTTACTGAAACGAGCAAAATATATGTATATGTATATATCTACCTACGTATATATGTAAATTACTCATATATGCATGTATATACATATATGTATGTGTATACATACAAATATAGACATATATATATATATATATATACATAACATATATATATATATATATGGTTGAATTCTCAATTCCCCGAATACATTTTCAGATGCAAGTGAAGTGGATGAAGGTAGTGATCTCGAACATGGGCGCATCTCACCACATGCAAATTTAAATTCGTTATTACGAGCAACGGGAAAAAAGAAAAAAACTGACCACAATACCGATTGAATCCAACATCCTTGCAACAACACATTACAGACTGGAAAGAGAGTTTTGTGGTAGTTTCGGCGGCAAGGTTGCAGTTTCTAGCAATGACGATATCCATGCAGGCGATAAGCAGTATAAGATTTATTTTGGAAAGCATCTTCAGTTTCTTCCTTATGAAATACCACTTCTTCAAGAAATAACCTTTTCTGAAGAGAAAATAGCGACTCTAAAATTAATCTTTGCGTGTTTGATTGTGTGCTCGATGGAAAATCAAAACGTACAAATGTTATAAGCTGTATGTTTTCATCACCGATGCGAACAGCAACATTTACGACTACATATCGTAGAATTAGTGATACTCGCGCGGCGAAAAGATTGGAGCGAATGGAATTTATGTTTAGATCATAGCACATAGTGGGATTCAGACAAGGGGCGTATTTATCAATATACTTATGAATTATTGACGAAGTTGATAGGGTCCATAGCTCGACTTCATCTTTGTAGTCATACATATTGTTTATCTTGTTTTGTCGACACTCTGCAATACCTTATAAGAACAGACGCGGGTCGGTGGTGTCTGCAGCTAGTGAGACTCCCAAGTTGTATATCAAAGCGACTGTTTCCGGAAATGGATGCCTCTCAGTGACTTTCGAGCTGTCGTCTGTCATAACGCTACTGCGAAATATTTGATTAAATCTATTGTATTTCCTAGTTATTTTATTATTGAAGGAATTTTTTTAAAAGACGATCAATAGTGTGATAGCTATAAGATGCTTTCAGAAATTAGCGGCTTTCTCTGCCTTCGGAGAAATTTAAGAAGGGATCGATAATAGTGTTCAAAATGGAGGTTGCACCTTAATTCGCATTGAGAACTAAGCTAATAAGGTTTACTGAACAGATCATCAAGAGTACGAAGTATTCAAAGTCATTTAACCTCTTTGGATTGCAATATTCATTTTACTCCACAGATGATTTCAAAAGCGAGTCATCCACAGTAATTTCCTTATGAAAGCAACTCACACAGCTCAAGGATGTGCGAGCCTTCTACGTCCGAGAAATAAGGATCAGCTCATAAGAGACACTCATCAGTATTAGCGGCGGTGGCAGTAGTGCAAAGCACCTTTAGCTGCCAGCCCATGAGATATTGTATGTGAAAAACACAGATTGGGAACCAATATTGACATGGAGTTAATTGCATTGATTCAAAAGCATAGTGATCAAACGTGGTGGTGCGTTCACAAGCCATCGTGATGACAATCCAACTGATGAGTTGGCTGAAGCACGATGAACTGCTTCTCTACCAAATCCCGACCATTTTATACCGTTGGAAGTGGGTGGAAGCTGATGTATTTTCGGACTAATTTTTGATGAAATCATATTGGAGTGAGCGCAGAATACAGCGTTGAACAGAGAGAATTTACGGAGCTACAGTACAACACCGATTTCGATCACGTGATATAGGCGAAAGTGCACTGAATATTAGTGACTTAATTGTGGATCAATAGTAAACAGACGTATGGAGTGATCATAGCGTGGCACCACAAAAAAGATTCATTGACATTTCATTTCGGAAGAGAGCCCTGGTATTTCGTAATCCATACTGCACAGGCGGTGTCATTTTCTAGCAGGTGAGATTCAGTGTGGAATGTGTTTGATTAGGAATTCAGAAAGGCAGAGAGTGTTATTTTACGATAGGTAGCTATCCCTGTAGCCACGTGACATTTGGTATGGCATTTGACGGATCATCCATCCAGGATATAACTAGAATTCCGAAGGCATAAAGTTTGACAGTGTTATGGACTGCTCGAAGAGCGTAAGACGCTGCGACAATCGCTAGCGGATTCATTGCTCTCTATTGCTTATAAATATTGCCAGTTAAATCTACGCTATGAAATCTTTGGAATAACAAGTAACCCATTCCCTTTGATGAATTCGATGGATAAATTCAATAAATTGCATAAACGTTAATCCGCAATGTTTGGAGTTTCCCTTCATTGACTGATCGTAAACATTAGAAGAAAAAAGGAAAATGAATACATCTCAATCAGTTGAAGAAACTAATTCATTTTAGTTGCCAGATCAGGCATCAGTTAATCGTATTTTAACCACGGAAGAACGTCAAAGATTTGTTCAGGATTGCTTTCTTCCCTTTGCGATCAATGCTGATGATCAAGCTAGTACCCGAATCTAATTCTATCCTATGGATATTTTCTGCACTGCACTAAAATGCGTATTTGAGTTCTCTCTCAGATCATTAGATATGTCGTGCACGACGACCACGCAAAAGTAATTTGCCATTATGTACTCTTCATCAGATACGTCGCTCTAAACACAAAAGTCACTTATAATAGGCGTTTCAGGTGTATATATCAGTTTTCCGACATAGTATTCTTGTTTACTGTTAACTCACCATGGCTTTCTCTCTCTTTTTGTGTCGCTTTTTGTACATCTAGATCAATCACCTCATGGCAGTTTGTGATTGAACAAATATTACTATGGTTACAG